>JAPYZI010002785.1:0-39992 GCA_030523105.1 Ophioninae sp. A BG-2022a | reverse complement strand
CGCTCGCTCTACGACCTTTTGAAATATCGTGATTTTTGAGATTTCGGGAAAACGGGCCTGGGAGGTCGAAAATTTTTTTTTTCCGTTTTTGAACTTTTATAAGGTTCTGTTTCATCGGAAATTTTCCGCTGATTACGAATATGCCAGATTTTTTGCCGAAAGTGCAAAATTAGACTGGGAAAATGCGAAAAAACCATTCGGAAATAGTTTTTCGACATTTTATCCTAGAAATATTGGGTTTTGGGGGAAATTAATGGTGGATTCGTGTTCAGGGGATCAAATTACATCGAAATGGACCTATAAAAAAAATATTAAAAATCCAAAAAAAATTTCGATTTTTGGGGACAATACGTTTTTTCACTTAATCTTCCGTAACTTTTTTTCCTTTAGGATTCGACACTCCATCCTGAGCTCAATCTCTTCGTTATGATTTTCTCTTCAAAATCCTTTTTTAATTATTAATATCCGATTATTTTTCGATTTTTGACAGAATTTCAAAGTTGGACCATCGATTTTCGCAAATTTTTCCATACATACCCCTTTGGCTCTTTTTTTGCGATTTTTCAAGTGGACCTCCCGGGAAAACTATAGGAGATATGGATACGAATCCAACGCCATTATTCAAGTTAGGCAAAAACCTTTTCCAAACCCACCCATTGAATCCCCGTAGCCCACGAGAAGCTCACTCTACGACCTTTTCAAATTTCATGATTTTCACGATTCTGGGAAAGTGGCCGGGGGAAGTCGAAAAAATTTTTTTTTCGTTTTCAAACTCTTAAAAGCGTCAATTTAATCGTAATTTTTCTGCTGATTACGAAAAAACCCGAGTTTTTGCCGAAAGTGCAAAATTGAACTAGGAAAATGCAAAAAACCTTTCGGGAATATTTTTTGGACATTTTTCCCTGCTGCAGCTTACGGTAGCTATCGTAGCGACGGAGGTAAACACATGGTAACCACAATCTGCCCAATCTTTTTCAAAATTTGGATAAATGCCGAGCATGTTCCTCTTAGAGCAAGCGTCCTGCATACACACGCAGTAATTTTTAATTAAATATCCACGTATACGATGACCCATCAGTCACACAAAAATTGAATTTATTTTTCGTAAATGTATTTATAGCAGTATACATTTTTAAATTGAACAAACGACATATACATATACATTATGGCACTCATAAAGGCATCATAATACTTAAGTTTTGCAGTATTTTGACGCTTTCTTCTTAGATTAACTATCCTTATTCCGGTCGACGTTTTTCCGCCTGCAAGAGGTTTACACACCTGTTATAATGTGGTATCAATGTAAATCGTCTAACATTCTGACAAGAGACGTTACACCTTTGGATGCTTTAAATGCACCAATACTCAAGGAATAACTAGTACCACGTAAAGGTAAAGGGCATCACGAAAAATTGTGGACAAAATGCATACGAGTGATGCGACGTTCCACCGCCGTGGTTTCGCTATTTTAACGTCAGATGGCATTGGACAACTTTTCCAGCTCATCGAAAATGTCTTCTATACTCGGTCGGTAATACGAATATTTAAATTTTCGACCAGGAATGCTTTTTAAAACCTCCGAGCAATTATTAAATCGATAAATCCACTACGTTATATCCAATACAAAGATTATACTTTGCAAGTCTAGGGCTAAGAGTGAATCGAACAACGACGTATATTTTTGGCTTAAAATGATTGCTTCGTTCTTTTCACGTGGAAAATATGTACATACAAAAAATAATTCCACTTAGATACAATCAGTGATGTTACGTGTCGATCTTTCCAACCACTTCGAACCACTGCCTGAGGGCGTCACTTAATACACCTGGAAGAGCATTTATATCCCTGAGGATTATGTAAAATGGAAACGGGAAGTGGTCCATGTACGACTTTATTTGCAGTAGCTTCCCGGCTTCGAAAACTGGCCAACGTATATCCAATATCGAGTTCTGAAACATTAATTGAACGTGATTACACCGGGAAGGTACAATTACATCAAGCAGAGCCTCAAATATCTTCGAATATGCGATAGCCTTTTTTGTAAGTTCAGATATCGATCGACTTTTTCGAATCTCTTATTTTTCCGATAAAGTCATTTAGCAACGCTTCGAGACATTTTCAAAATATCTTACCGCGTATATGTACCTTCATTTATATCATTTAAAATTAATTTTTCCGGAAATCCAAGATTTTCGGGCACCCGAACGATATCCCGACCAAATTTCCAAGTTCTGATATCAGAGGTTCTACTATAGTTGTAAATCGAGCGTAAGAGATATTTTCGGGCCAGAAAGGAAAAAGGATTTCGTTATACTTGTGGAGGTAAGTATACGCAAATTCACCTTGTTCAAAGGATTGTCGACGATGATAAACACGAGGAATATATCGGCTAATCTGGCTCTTCTAACGGCTCTATTGACTTTGTCAAGACCTTCGGAGAAAACACCTCGTCCATCCGATAATACGACGAGCAATTTAGCACTATCCATCGAGCTCCTTTGACTCTCGAACATGTCAACCGTAAAGTCCACCAGATCACCAACTTTAGTCTTCTTTTGGTCGAACCTCATTTCCTGAATTAATCTGCGAAAATAAAATACAATTTGTGAACAAGATCAAACGTAAAACCAAAAATTCAGGATATTTTATTACTGAAATATCCTATTTCATAGGGTAGCTACTCCAATCTCTTATATAAAAAATTTGTTGACGAAACATTTTTTATATAAGCAGTAAATTGTCAATAAAATACAAAATTTTTTTTCATTCGAAAAAGACGTAAATACTTGTATGAATACGATACGAGTGAAGCTACTGTCAACGTTTCTTAGAGTAGCGTTACCCCTTAACGAAAAATACATTCGTTATATAATTATCAAGTTTTCTACACGGAGTATGTTCCCAAAGTCCGTGTTCCTACATAATGACGGATATATTGCATCACTACTTTAAAAAAATGAAAATCGTAACGGTTGTGAGTACTAATTGAAAGATCCAAATCAAGAAAAACGCCGAAAACGTTGATAAGTGAATGAGAGCGAATAAATGAAATAAAAGACGAATGTGACGAATTTACCTTGCGCCGCTACTCTCAGTGAAGGGTTGTCCGAGTGGGTGAAGAATATTCATCGTTTCACCAAAGCTGACGACACTGACTTCTCCAACTTCGAGATATGCCATGGCTTTACTAATGAGGGACATGGATTCGAAGGTCAATTCCTTCGAGTGATTATCAAGCATGCTGCTACTGTCGTCAAGAGCTAGAACAATTTGGTAGTCCCTCTTGGAAGGTTTGGTACGTCGCAACCAAATTTTGTCTTTTCTAAATTGACTGGCAATGTAGGGAATTATTTTTCTCATATTGATTCTTCTTCCGGTACGGTAATCGCCCTTGAGTCTCGTAGCTTGGGTGGGTTCCAGAACGAGGCGTAATTTTTCGGCGAGGTCTCTCGCCGGAGCTTCGACGAGACTGCTCAAGCAATTCCAAGCGACGAGTGCCTCGTCGGTGGATGGGGCGTGAGTCCATCGACCGAGCATACTCTCGACCTCCATACGTTTGTCAGCGACTTGGACGGACGACAAGGGAGCGTTGATGCTATCGGGAACGTTCGTGAAGAATGCTGATTCCGCGGCTCTAGGAATTCTCGTAGTTTCGACAAGGTCACCCTCGATTTCAACAACGTTCTCCATCCGGGCATTTTCCGGGGCGTTGCTATTCGATTCGTTTTTCTTCTTTTTTTCTTTGTCCTGATCTCCCTTGGGAAGGGATTCGGGACTCTGCTCGAGGGTTGATTCGTCTCGTTCTTTGGAATCGTCCTCGTCGATATTCATATCAATTTCCATTGATTCTTCCGTCTCCTTCCGCTCCTCATCGTCCATATTGGCAGCCTGTTGCTTCACTTGTTCCCTCGTAGCCGCGTCCGTAGCTTGACCGTCGTGTTTTTCCGAAGTTTTAACGTGCTCGCACATGTCCATCTCACTGGTTTCTTCGTTCGTCTCGTCGGCTCCTTCTTCTTCTCCACCCTCGTTCGTTTCTTCCCTCGAATGTATCATCCTCATTTTCTTCAAGTTCGGTTGTACTTTATCAACGAGGGAATGAGAATCGTCGCTCTCACCGGGATTTTTGCGTTTCTCTATTCGCTCCGTTTCGTTCTCCCGATGCTGCACTGCCGCCGCCTTATCCGCGGAGCTACCGGAATGACCGGTATCCTGTTGTTCGGACTGTGCGTTTCCGGTGCCTCGATTGTTGTCCGCGTTCTCGTTATTCTCCGTTGTAGATTCTTCGTTTTCATCGGCGTTCGTTTGATCGGCCATTTTGTCACGTGTACCATCTTTGCTTAGATCGGTTTGATCGGTAGCGTCCATTTCTTTGCTGGGATCATCAGCACTCGCCGTTGCCTTGTCTTGCTCGGATAGGTTCTCTTCCTCCTTGGACTCCTCTTCCTGCTGTTCTTCGTCGTGTATTTCCGGTACCCGAGATTTGGCGTCGTTTTCGGTTTCGGGCTCGGGCGCGTCGTCGTTTTCAGATTGGCCCTCACCCGTTTCCGCAGCTTTGTCTTCCTCATCGCTCGAATCGTCAACCGGATCTTTGTCTTCTTTCTGGCCTTCGTCATCCGCGCCATCGGCTGGCTCTTCCGTTTCCGGTGGTGGGTTGCATTCCTTCATCTCGTCGATATCGAAAGGATTCTCCTCGTCGCCTTGCGTTTTATCGTCAGGTTCTCCACCGTCGAGGTTCATATCATCCGGCAGATCCATAGGCTCGGGCTCGGGAGGTGGGACTTGATTCCCGTGATACGGATCTATTTGATCGTCGTTAACTTCGGGCTCGTTCATCTCGTTAATCTCCGGCTTTTCCTCCTCCCGCTTATCATCGTTCACGTCCGTATCGTCGACCTCGTTCTTCTTCTTACCGTCGTCCTTCGCGGTCATTTCTTTCTCGCCAATTTCTTCGCCCTTTCCTTGATTTTCCGTTTCCCCTTCGTCATTTTCGTTTTCGCTCGGAGCTTCGTCCCTATCGTCACCCCAAACTTCTTCGTCCAGTGTGTCGGCTCCTCTTTCCGTTTCGCCCATTTCCTTGTCCAGATCTTCGTCGTTTTCGTTTTCGCTCTTGTCCTCGTTGTCGTCATCCGGATTTTTGTCAATATCCTGCATTTTTCCTTCGAAGTCTTCCGACATGTCGATACCGTTCTCTTCCTCTTTGCAATCCTTATCTTCCGGTTTCTCCCTCTGCTGATCCGCTGGTCTCGCTTCGTCCAATTGATCCTCCGATTCAATTCTATCCGAAACGTCCTTTTCACCCTCGCCATCACCCAACCCCGTACCGTCTTTCGACTTTCCCTCCTTCGTTTCTTCACCCTCGCCCTCCTCGAGATCCAAATCTTTCGGGACGCAAAAGCCACTCGTAGCTAAGTCGAGGAAAACGTTCAATTGGAGATGCAACAATTTGCAAGTCCCACGGAACGCACCGACTTGCTCGTTAAGATAGAATTGCGAGAAGAGAAGATATTGCTTGAGAAGAGGCAAACAACGAACGATCAAAGCCCTGCGTTGCGTACTCAACGACGAATTTTCCGTTGTCGCGGTCGTTAAGAGACGTTCGAACCAACGACTTGTTTCGTCCAAACGTAAACTCTTGATGTCTCGTTCCAGGGATTCCACCAACTTTTCGCGTAAGCTGTTCTCATCCAATTCATCGATCTCCTCGTCAACTTCTGTCTCATTTTCTTCTCTGATATCCTCAGCTCTATCCGTTTCCTGTATCGTCGACGCATCGCCCGATGATGTTTCCTTGTACTTTTGCTGAAATGCCAGTAAAATTGTTTTAACGAAATTCTCAACGTCTGAAACGTACTCGCTCGTTGGACCATCGCTGCTCGTGTCCGCGTCTTCGTCAATCATGTTTTCCGATGTTTCGATGAGCACGAATTTTTCCGTCCACTCGTCGATACGGGATTCGAGGAATTCGATACTCTCGAGAATTGGATGGAATTTCTCAACCTCGGTGGAAAACACACGAGCGCATTCTCCAACGTGTTTCTTCACGGTTAACAGAACGTTATTGCTTTCGTTCAAGAACTTATGATGAATAGGTGTAACGATCGAAACCTCGAAGTGAAACAATTTTTCGTAAGACTGAGCTATCGAATTCAACGAAACGAGGGATCGCTGAAGGAGGGACCGTGCAGCTATCCAGGTAGGACAATTTTTCGTTGCGTTTAGGATACTCAATGAGCTCGTTTCCAAAGTAAGAATTTCCTCGTTTTTATCCAAGCCCGGTTCGTCCGGACAAGCTTGCAAATACAATTCTAGCTGTTCGAGTCCTGTTCGAAGAGTGACGATCAAACTCTTCAGGCTCTTGGTGCAATCGGTCCATTCGCGATCGGTGAAAATATTTGTCGCGAAGTCGAAGGTGTTGGGTAAATTGACAACTCGATTTCGCAAACTGAGGTAACTGTTGAAAGAATCTGCGATCAACCTTTTTTGAGTGTGCGCCATGAGCATGATATGGCTCGAGTAACCGGAGCATCTTTCCACGTTGGGCATTCCCAGATCTGACTGAGATTTGTTTAATGCAGCATTCAACGCGTTCAATTGTATCATCGATTTGTAATAATAACTTTCGCAACCGTCCCATTGCGACAGCAGCTGTTTGTCGGCTTTGGTACGTTCCAAACGTTCGAAACACGCGTAAAGATCGATCGGCGGTACCGTGAGATCGATCACTCGATTCTGTCGATTTTTCCAAGCCAGGGTTCCCGTTCTGTACGAGAGACCAATCCGCGACAACGTTTTGAAGTAATCGGCAAGTGCCATCCTCTTCTGTTGAAGAATACTCTTGGCGTGTGCCTTTTGTTTGGGTTTTGGTAATGTACGGTCGACGTCCGTGTTCCTCAAGCGTGCAGCGCGGTGTATCATGTTTTCCATGAATTCGTCGAGTCCAACACGCAGGCTCGGATACGAGGACATCAGAATCGTTTCTTTGCTGAGACGCTTAGCCTTCGTCACCAAACTTTCCATCCGCGAAACTAGATTGCCTCCGATCCGTTGTACCTTCGTTTCCGTTTCACCGATTGGACCGATAACTGGTTTTCCAGGATGTACGAAGTCACGCGGATCGATCGCGTAGTCCCGCGCTGTCGATTTGTCCCATTCGCCCTTGTCAGCATCCGAGCTGTATCCCGAAGACTTTGATATCAAGAGACAAGTAGCCGCGCTGACTTTCAGCTGGCTCTCGTACTCGCGAATAAATTTGTGCAAAGTCCGATGCGTTTTCTCCACGGTCTCCTTAACCGACCAGTAATTAATATCGTTCCAGCGTGCTATCTTGACGAAATCGCGGAGTTTTTTATCGATCGGTGCTTCGATGGACTTGATCCTCTTCTCCACCTCGTTCGAGTACTGCTTGTAATAATTGTAAACGTTCCAGAATATAGCCAAGAGTTGGTCGCGTTCGGTGGATTCTCGCAAGTGATAAGCGTGACAGTGAAAAGTAAGTAAAAGATCGAGCCGGGGCTGAAACTCAACGAGCGACGAACCGCTGATAAACGCTTCCAGCAATTCGACGATTTTTCCGTTCGTCAATGGTTCATCGGATCGAGGAGTCCCGTCAAGCCCATCGGGAGTACCTGGGTGGTCGATCCGCAGAGAAGTATTCGTCATGTAGGATTCGATCAGCGCGTAAAGGAAAAACCACCATTTCGAAGCTTTCGCCGCGAGTCTTTCGTGCGCAGCCCTCAAGCAGTCCTTCCAGCACGCCAGCTCGAGTCTACGCCAGGATATTATTTGTTGGGTGAGCGATGACGACAATTCCGCCAGGCTAACACCGCTGTGAGCATTTTCTTCCCATTCCTTCATCTTAACGAGTAACAACTCGAGCCCCGTCAGGAATCTCGAAATCGGTGATGTTACGGAGAATCCATGGATCCTCCGTATTATCGATTTGATTGATCTCAAGGTCGGATGTTCCGGCCATTCCTTGAGAAAACCGTCCACTCGATCGATGATCGCTTCTAAGATCGGCAAGCATTGTTTGGCCTCTTCGACGTTGCTGCTCTTGTAATAATCGTAAGTTATTCCCTGAACGAACGATCCTATTTCGGTCGTACGATCGGGGCTCTCGTCGGAGTGCCCTTCGTTCGTACGTATAGCGACAGACGTTAAGAAGTTCAAACTTGCGTAAAGCTTCGTGCCGAGGCGAAGGTCCAAGCCTGGCAGAAGGTTCTCCAGCATGTGAGCAAACGTGTGATAACGTTGTATCAGCGGCTCGACGTAGTTTCGCTTGTCGTTGTCGACGCGCTTTCTCAGCCAAGAAGCTTCAACGAAGCGATTGACGATTCGGGAGTGTATCGCGTGAACCTCGTTCGTATCGTCATCGGTAATTATACCGGTGTAACTTTGAAGCCCCGAGTCAACGTTGCTTTCGTCGTTTGTGGATTCTAACTGCGAAACCGTCGCTTCGATATCCGTGAAATCCTCTTCTCGCGTCGTTGGAAATAAAGCGCGCAATTCTTGGGTTATCTCCGCTTCCTCCTCGTCGGCGCGACTTCCATAAATTTTGGCTTTGTTGACGTAAAGACTGTCTTTGTCAGCGGCGCGTTTCTCGTTCTCTTCCCGTTGTTTCTGCCAGATAAGGACGATCTGTTGTAGCAATTGATTAAGCGCGCGCCACAGCGTCGGGTCCAGTTTACCCTCGAGACTTATTCGATTGTAGAGTTCGAAGAGTCCTGTCTTGAGCATTCGGAATTGCTCGAGGAGAGAGAGGAACGCTTCGTCGTTCGAGTTCCTGGTATTCTTGTTTATCATTTCACGGGTACTCGATGACGTGCAGGTTTCTACGAGGTCGAGCAAATCGTTCTGCTCCTTACCGATCGTCGGGAAACGCAGAAGATTGAGCATTGTCGTTTCGGCGCTAGATCCGTTCTCGCTTGACGTTCGGAGATTGATCAACCTCCTCGTTTCATCGCTGAGACCTCGAACACCGTGTCTCATCTGAGCCGTTGCCGTTAACAGTGGAATCACGATGTCCGGATAACCCGAAGAAAACTTTTTCTCCAAATGTTGAGAAAATCTTTCCAGGGACTCCAACCATGTGTCAGCCTCTTGTAAACTATCGTCGGCTTTCGAAAGCGTATCGATCCTCGGGTTGCCCCACGATGTCAATTCTTCCAGCGACGATGACAATTTTTTCGTTATTTTTGCAACGATTTGCCACGATGCAAGACTGCTTCGGAAGTTATGAGTTTCCTTGACGAGCGATAAAAATTCTTTGTTCGACGGACGAACGGCTTTGCTAGTTCTCAACTCGCACCTCTCGCTCTCCAGTACCTCCAGACTATCCATGACCTTCAAAGTCCGGGGCGGAGTATTCCCGCTAGGAAAAACGTCACCGCGTATTCGCGAATTCAAGCTTGCCACGTACATCGTTCTTTTGCAATCTTCTATGTCCTCCTCGACGTAACGAAGTTTCAGGCTAATTTTGTGAATGGGATCTATGTAGCCTAGATTTCCGAATAGAAAAACTTGAAGATATCCGAGGAGTATCCAAGCCGTGAATCTGTCCGAATGGCCGTTATCTCTCGACCCCGAGGATTCTGATATCGCCAGAGTTTTTCGTCTCAATTCGCTAAGCGGCTCGTCGTAATCTCTTTGAAACTTTTCCTCCAGCTCGATTCTCGAAGTCTCCGTTAGCTTTGCGATTTCCGAATCCACGACGAGTCGAGCCTCACGTTCGTTCGCCATTTTTTCCTCAGCTTTCAAAAAAACTTTGAGATAAGACAGGAGCGCTCGACGATCGTTTCGTGTCACGTCGTAATCGGCGGAATTAAGAGCTACGCTGTTGCGCCATAAAAGTCCGTTCAGTGTTTTTAACTGTCTCATTTTCGTTCTATACGCGCCTAGACGAGCCGTAGCTAAAATCGATTTTTCGTTCGGTTTTCGTGATTCGTTGATTATCAATCCTGACACTAATTTAACTAATACCGGAGAACCCACAGGATCGACCTTGCAAACGGAGTTATCCGAATTATTCAGCGATTTTTCAACGTCGGTTTCTCCAATTCCATTCCAGTGAAGGAAACATCTGGAGTTTCTGAAGGCGGATGAATTTCGTACGAGACGTTCCATATGAATGAAAATTTCCGGTTTTACGCGATCGCGCGTCGCCGACGAATTCCCCCGAGTAACGGCGGCTTCGAAAAGTCCTACGAGATTTATCGGTATGCTCGGAATTTTCGACAGTTCGACCAACCCAACGTGATCCTCGGAGATTCGATCTTCCACGATCTTTCGATGCAAATTGTTGCCGAGAATGAAAAATATGTATTCGTAGATCGGCCAAAGTTGAACGCTTCCGGTCAAATCGGTTATGTCACGTTCGCGACGAGTTTCAACGTGCCCGAGAACTTCAGCTATTTCGATCGGAGTTCGCAATCCTAAGTTGGTGCGCTGGATCAATATTTCCATGTTTTGGAAATCTTGCGCGATCGTTTCTTCAAAATCGGTGATACTGTAAAAGCGTTTCCAGATGTTTCTCAAGTCGGTGCGCATTTTAACGATTTCGTCGTTTTGCAAGAGAATTATTTTCAAATTTCCCTTCAAACTGTTTTCTTCGTGAACACTCGTGTAGGGCGTCAAATCCTCGGAAAATCTTTTCGCGTTTGTGTAAACCGTAACGTCTATCTCCGACGAGAAAGGTAGCACCGTATCGAGATTTTTCTTCAAACGTTTCGCTATTTTTCTAAACGGATCATCAACGGATTTAACGGTCTCGTCGATATCCGCTATCATCACGACTAATCGCTCGATCTCCTCTCGACACTTTTCGCCAAGCTCGAATTTTTCAGCGAACAATATCAATTTCTTGATGAATTTGACGAGCCACTTGTAATGAACCCGCAGCATGAGATTCGTCTCCTCCAGATGGTCGTACAGATTTACCGTCTTTCCCGACTTTTCGATCAGCGGCGATTCACCCATCGAATTGAATCTTTTCAGCCACGCGAAATTTCTCCGAATTTCTACGTATTCCTCGCTACTCACTAGTACCGAAACATCGTCAAATATCAGATTCACGCATGTGCTTAATTGAGTCATGAATATCACGAAATTCGTTATTAACGGCTGGTTTTGGAGGTGCGATGTCAGCTTTCCTGAAAAAAAAAAATGCAACGAATCTTGAATTTAGAACGAAACAAAAGACGTAAAATTGGAGCAAAGACTCAATTGAAGAAGATTGAGAAAACGCATCGTACACGAAATTATACAGTCGTTTGAAGGTTTCCAATGATCGCGTATGGATAATACTGTTAATCAAAACATATTCCTAACATTCCTATTTACAGAAATAAAAGATAAAAAAAAGACACGTTATTTATGGCAAGTAATTTTTCATCATTGCAGTTACAACGTCCTTTGACGATCTTCACGATCGTAAATTTATGGAATACTTTACGAAAGAAGAAATCGTATCCCTTCTTCACGAGAATACGAAGTAACAAATTATCTACGAAGATCGATAAAGCGAGCAACAATTTCTGAAGACGAATCACGGAAAATCTCACGGTTTCAAGTATCAATACCAAACAATATTGATTCGCGTGAAACGCATACTCACCGTGATAAACGGATCTGGAATAGCGGACGACCGAAGTAACCTTCTCGTTTTTATCGAAAGCCGTATCGTCAAGAATCTTCGAATACTGAATATTCATAGCGATTAAGTATAGAATCAACGCAAGACGATTCGCTTTCCCAAGGGAATCAGGATCGTAGCAGATATTTGACAATTTTGGTGTATCCCATGGTAGAATACTATCCTTGAAACCGTGCCTCGAGTTCGTCAAGTGATCTGCCAATCGTTCGTTTTTTTCTTTGAGTTTAATCTTCACGGCGTTGTCCCTGATATTCTCGAAGATGTTGTCGAGCCAGCTGTTTCTCAGCTGAGCGTCGTTGAAGGAGGAGGTTTCATAAAAAATCAACATTAGGTAGGGCAATATCTCGGCGATTTGGTAATCGTTATCGATCATGATCGTTGACTGTTCCTTGCTTGTTAAATATTTGTTTATAACGGTTGTTCTCGAATTCCGTTGATTTTCATATAATCGTAACGCCACGTTTATAACGGCACCCTGATGCGCGACAATCGTCAGTCCCGAATAATCCAATAAATTTCGAACGCTCGGAGTAACCGCGGCGAGATCGAAAAGATTTTCATCCGTTCGATTAACCCCGTAATTGACGATGGATTCATCGATCGTGGATTCGAGACGTTCCTTAACGTTGCTTCGTTGGACGAAACGAGATTTAACGTAAGCGTCTATACAGGAAGTACGGAATGCCTCTGACGGTAGGAAGCCTCTCGATATCTGCTGATTTATCAAGAAGCCCGAGTGCAACAGATGCCCGGAACTTGCTCTTTCCGATACCGAATCGTCCGACAACATTTTCTCGTGGATCTCCAGCAGAGCCTCTTGATGATTCGATCCTTGAAAACCGAGATTGTACAGCATCGATCTCAAATCGAGATCGTCGCTTCTTCTATTCTCCTTGTGACCGAACATGAATATTTCTACTCCTCTGTTTCGCATTGCTCTGAAATCCAATATTTTTAACGACTGGTATTACTACTTTTGCGGCTTTTCGTATTATTTCGAAATAATGATAATAATTAAATTATCATCACAATTATTTTCATGACGATACTGTTTATTTATCGTTATTATTATTTTATTTATTTTATATATTATTAGATATTATTATGTATGTATCGTATTCTATATATATATATATTTTTTTTTTTTTTAATTGTTTTTATATTTATTTATTATAATAATTTAGGATTATTATTATTATTATTATTAACATACGACCAGACGAGTCGTAGGAAAGTAATGGAACAACTTAAAATAGCGTTTCGATGATTAGGAGGTAAAATAACGTTTAAGTAGTACGAACGTAAGTAGTACGAAAGATGGTACTCCACGGAACATATATCACCTGGAAATTTCACCGTAGTGTGGATCCATCGTTAAGAAAAGCCGAAAGTTTTTGTGCGGCTTGATAGTTAAAACAGTGCCGTCATTGTCAACCCCACGTTCGCCAATGGTAAGAACACCGTTTGGCTCCAAAAGTCCGTTCAGTCTGTCCAATACCGCGGGACTGCATAAATTAACTTGATCCAAAAGGAGCCAAGAACCATCCCGAAGACACTGAAAATTTGACACGTTACTAATTTTTACGTTGTTTCTTGATTCGATGAAAAATTTGATTCTTCGAGGCGTCCTGGAACCCTCAATTTTGTTGTTCGCTCAGTTATTATTATTTTTTGTTTTGATTTGATTTGTTCCTCGTTTGTTACTAACAAATGAGGATTTTTACCAATTCAGTCTGCTTGAGACGAGGCGAATTTTTTCAACTACTCCCGTTTAATAACTTTTGTAAAATTGTACTATAATTGTTTACCTTCACGAGAATACTATCGACCCACTCGAATTTTCCTCCAGCGTTCAAGCAGTTATCCTCCTTAACGTTATTCGCTAGCTGTTGGAGTTTCTCGATAATTAGCTTCAATTCCACGATCGGTGAATTGTCCAAGCTCTTCATCGCGATAACGAGTTTCCACAATTCTCTCGCACGACGAAGAAATTGTTCCGTTTCCGCGGCCATTGTCGTTTTGGAATTGTCATCTGAGGAAAATGATAATTCATCCGGTTCCTAATATAGATCTATATATTAACGCTAATTGGATTATCCTTCCTCTATTTTTATTTTCATTAATTAGTTCAATCGAATAATAATAATAATAATATATTTCTTCGGGATTGTTTATTGTAGGTTATATTTAAATATTTTAATGGGCATAAAAATGCAAACTCTCAAATCTCCGTTTTTTTTCTTTTTTCGTATTTATATCGCAACTAGATAAATCGAATTTATATAAACCCGGGGAGATTATTGTTTTTATGTATTAATATATTTATGTGAAATTACGACGACTTTAATAAAACGCACATTTTTAAAATGACGATATTATCGCGTTTTTAATGTACCTTGTGAATGATTTTTGATTCTTTCCAGCCAGCTGTGATAGTCCTTAGCATGATCGAGGTCGTGATCGTTTAATTTTAATTTGAGGTATTCGAGGAGGAGATCCTCCACCTGCTCTAGTAATTGTTCCAAGTGTCGATTGTAGTCAGTCTGCAACAAAGAAATTAGATTTCTCTTCATTTCTTTTCGAAATTAACATTTTTTTCTCAAATTTGAAATGTATCATGGTGGCACATCAATAAATTGTTAAATTCTCGATCTCTCATGGTGAAAAATGTTCTGTATTTAAATATATATTTTTTTTTGTCGTGGAGAAAAAAATAGCGAACGAAAAAAATTGCAATAAAGAGATGACGAAAAAAAATGGCTAAAAAAATGAACGGATCGTAATGTGGCGTAGCAACCTTTAAAAAAATTAATCTTCCATAACGATCAGCAGTGAACATCCCAAAAATGTTACACCGAATTATTCCTCACTTTCCAATAATTGATAGATCAACATTTTTTTTTTTTACGCATTAAAATTAAACAGTGGAACTCGACACGACTATTTCTTAAAATAACCGAAAAGTGTACACCTGTGAAAGCGGAGAACTGCTCCGGAACCGAAAAGCTGATAAGACTCGTAGAATTAGTAAGCAAAGTAGAGAAAGGCAAACCGGATGATATTACGAAGCACTGCGCACTCGCCGTTTTAGATCTCTTCTGGTCATGAATTTTAATGCTACGATACGCAGCTCGTACACGTGACGCAAGTTCCGAGTTTCGTTATTTCCGTTTTACGAAACGTGAGCAGTCAAAAAAGTTCCATCAGGGCTTCTTCAGCAACGAGCTTCTTTCTCTTTTTTATTCTTCAACGTGTGTGAAAACAAAAGTTTTCGATAAAGGGGGAAACCGTTTTAGGAAGCGGAAATTTTATCGTTTTTCGTGAATTTTTTAAACAGGGAAGGAATAATCAGAATTTTTTTTTAATTGGTGGATCTTTTGTTAATGTTTCGAAGTCCACGTTGTAATTTTTTCAAGTAATTTCCGCGAAAAATAGTGGAGTTAAAAGCACCTAAAATCCAGAAGTCAAAAATTGTCAACTGCAATCCATTAATTCTTCTCAATTCTTTTCTATTCTACAAGAACGAAAAAAGTACCCCAGTTGACCCAATGAAGGGCTATTTCGTAAAGCTTCGTCCATTCGATCATCCAGATTCTTCGTTTACAAAGATTCCGAGTTAACCTCAAATTCGTAAGCATACAAGTGGACTTTACTTGATCTCCATTTTTCCTCATGGATTTTTGCCAACAGCTCGAATTCGTTCTCGTTCCTTTCTATTTTGACAATGTTTTACTTTGAACAACGAGTGCTCAGAGATATTGGAAGATAAGTGACAGAACGAGGTAGAAAAAGCAAGACCACCAGTGACAGAAAGTGAGGTGGTAGAATTTCTTCTCGTTCACAATTCTCTCGAGCTTCAACACGAGCTTTTTTTTTTTCTTACTCGAGATATCCAGTGCGCTGTGCTAACGTCTACGTGACTCAGCAGTTAGAGAGTTTTGGACGATGAAAAGGCGCCATTTTCATCGGAGAAAGGTTCGCCTCTTGCCTAGAGGGAGGGACAAGAAATTCACCGACGGATAATCCGCGGATCAAGGCCGTGAAAACCTATATAATACGTCGTCGCATGAATCAGAATGATTGATACAGGTCTTCGGATAGACTTCTTTCCACTGTACGATCTTCTGCTCTATCCTTTCCCCCTCTCTTTTTTTTCTTTCCGTTTCTACGCCTAACTCTATTTTTCTTCTGATATTGGCACGTCCAGAGATTTGAATTTTCAAATGATTTTTTTTCTCGACCAATTTGTTCTTTTGCTTTTGACACAGCAGTAAGAACCATGACCGACGCTGATGGATGGATGATCGGAGCGCGACTCGGGCGATCACCGAAAGTGAGCAGCTTTGGGAGATGCTGATATACTTGGATCGGTGACCGCTCAACCGTCCTCCGGCTGACCTATCGACCGGTTAACGAAAAGTTGATTTTTCCGAAGCTTTTGACGAAACGTCGTATACCAAGGAATCAGAAGAATACAGGAACGTCTATAACAGGTACTGGTTTTCGACAGTTTCTCCGTACCCTCTAAAAATCCGGTATAGTTTAGTTTGAGTCGACTGTGGCCGCAATGGAGATTGGATTCTGATGGGTTATTCAACGGGGAAGAAGATACGGTGGAACAGGGAAGAAATGTGGTCGAATAATTGAATAGGGAGAGATGGAAGGGGACAGATAAAAATACGATTTTTGGTTTTGTATATTAAGAATACAACAATTCAATAAAAATAGTAACAACCATGAATCAATCAGTTTTTGATCAAAAATTTACTCGCGTCGCGTATGATACTTGTGAATAAAAAATGTTCCGTTCGAAACTGACATTTTGAAACTTAATTGAATCGCGTGCTTAATTTATCACCACATTTACATAATTAAAGGTGGAGGAATATTGGAATAGGGAGAAGGGGAAGAGGACAAATAAAAGTACGAACAGCGCGTACTCGTGAAGAAAAATTCAATAATAATAGTAACAACCATGAATAAAAATAGTAACAATCATTTGTTGATTAAAAAAAATCACTCGTGTCACGTACTGTACTTGTGAAAAAAGATTTTCCGTTAAAAACTGGCATTTTGAAATTTAATTTAATCGCCTTTCATCGCGGCCCCCACTGAATAAAAATAGTAACAAATGATTGTTACTATTTTTATTCTGATAAAACTGAATAAAAATAGTAACAAATGATTGTTACTATTTTTATTCTGATAAAACTGAATAAAAATAGTAACAAATGATTGTTACTATTTTTATTCAGTGGGTTATTGATAATATCATCGCACATCTAATCTCTCGATCTTCTTATCGCACCCATCACTAAGATCAAATTCTTCGCCAAGCGCCAGTAAAATCTCGGACTCTGGACGAGCCACTTGTAGAGAATTTCCGGAATGTGGATTGTCCCCTCACAATTCTCGTAAATGTTGACCCTTTCGTTCGTTTTATTGATAACCAGCAATTTTCTAAGCCAATGAAATCGATAGGGCAGATCGAATTTTTCTTTTTTTTCAAAATTTTCTGTGCTCTTCATTAGTCGTGAAAATAGCGGAATGGCGAATCGTCGACTTGACGGAGGAATTCACTTAGTCATAAACGTGGAGCAATGAACGCGTTAGATTATAAAGCGCACACTGTTGACGCTCGAGGGATGTTCTAATTTTTAGAATTCTAGATCAAAAAGTTAATGACCGAGCGTTCTGAAAATTTCTGTGAATATTCCTTATTCAATTATGGTCCATACGAACGAACGTCTGGGATTATATCATTGTCGAAAATGTTGTTTTGTTTGTTTTTTGTTTTTTTTTTTCTACTCAAAAAGGTGCAAAAACATGACACTTTGTTCAAACACTTCGAAAACATGGATTTCTAAACTTTTCCGATCAGAGCTCATTTTTGCACTTTCGTTAATATTCTTGTAAAAAATGTTCCTAACGAAAAGAAAATCTTTAATGATAGCGGATAAAAATTGCTTGAAAAAATGACAACGCGTGCTTCGAAACATTAATAAAATAATCATAAATTTAAAAAAAAATTCTGATGATTCCTTTCCTGTTCAAAAAAATTCACTAAAAGAACTAAAACTTCCGGTTCCTAAAAGGGTTTCCCCATTTATCGAAAACTCGTTTTCACACGCGTCGTTATAAAATTCATTTGGCACTTAATTTGCGAAGTTGATCAATAAAAGAAGGAATCGAAAATTAATATACAGTTTAAGAGGTTCCTCACCGAAGAAACGTTACGATGACAAATGAGTGGCGTTTTATTTATTTTTTTTTCCCCCTATTTTGGGAGAAGAAACGGCCGGTGAAAAAATTGTCCGAACGATGAAGACGGAACGATAAGTGAGGAATAGAATTTTCCTGTGTGGAGGTTGTGGGTAACCTCGAGATCGATAAGGGCGCGTCCAACGGAAGGAAACTTTTTCGACGCGGTCGAACTCGGAAACGAGTCCACCGTGAAGGCGTTAGTTGTTGCCTCAACGAAGAGTTCAACGATGGCTCTGAGCTTTCTACGTGCTTCCGTAGGCTTTTCTGGAATACGGAGAGGGGAACGAGGGCCGCAAAAAAAAAAAAAAAAAAAAAAAAAAAAAATTCTTAACCATTTTGAATGCTATCGTATTGCAGGTATCGAATTGGATTGCGACTGTGTTGAAAATAGAAGTTGCCTCGTATAAGAAGTAGATCCGTATCTTTTTTTTAAAACCAATATAAAATTCATATAAAAATATCTTTTTTTTTTCAGAGCAACGTGAAATTGTGAAAAACGATATTTCTTTTTTAAGAAAACAAAATTCTTAGGAATAGTCGTGTGGACGAGTGCCCGCGCGATCGCGTGGATCCGTTTCATCGTTTCATAAGACAAAAGCTCCGTACAAAACAATATTTGACGAAACGCTCGTACTTTTGTTAAGTTTTCTGAAGCACATAGCTTTCCTCTCCGCCCGTTCTCTTTCTCTCTTTTGGACGAGCGGAAACTATCTGGAAATTGCTAAGCTTCTTTTCGTGTGGGTTTTAACAGCAACATTGAAGCCCATCGAAAAGTTACGAGAGCGAAATATTTGTTTCATCCAGAATTATTACTCTCCCTCGTTCTCTTTTCCCTTTCCAATTTTTTTCTTTTTTTTTTCATTTGGGTCTTCTCGGATTTCATAGAATTGATCCAGGCATTTTCCATAAAAGAAAGACTCTCCAATTTCAGTTGGCCGAGTCCCAGGTTAATTACTCGAAACAAAGGAAGAAAAACTTTTGTTTTTAAAGTTTATCGAGTACTCTGAGATATTTCGAGTAGGCGGATAATTATTTTATTAACTTCGAGTTGCCCGAATAAAATAAAAATAATTAAGCCGTTTTTATATATACACGTGTGCTAACCTGGATGCGAAAAAGATGGCCAACGTTGGAAGGGAAATCTCCGTAATGCACATTGGAGGGCCTCCTCCCATTCGTATCGATAAAAGAAGGGAGAAAATAGGACGAAGAACGATCGAGGAAAGAACAGAAATAGCACAACGAACATTGAAGGGACATTGGCTAGGACAACAGTAATCGCACTCTCTTCGAGCCCACGTAACATCGGTTCGTACGAGAAATATTCCCTTTGTTTCCTCTATTCCCTCTGGCAAACGATCGATTCGCGATTCCACTATGCATTAACTATTTATATATACGCCTGACGCAGACTTCGGAGCAAAGCCAATCTCCGATTCGATTAATTTTGTTTTTTTTTCCATCTTGCCAAATTTTTGAAATAGCGACGTCGTTGATTTACTCGTCCGTGTATTAAAGTGGAATTAAGCTGGATGTAATAATATAGTGTATTTTTAGATGGTAATAATTTGATCATTGGTATTTTTAATCGGCTCATGGATGCTTTGTTTGGGTTATAACCGAAAATGTAAAACGCGATAAATTCGTAGCTTTGAAAGGAATAAAAAAAAACAATAAGGAACGGTTTATTAATGACAACAATTGATCCTGTTATTCCCGAGTACAATAAAACGAGAAAACAGATCGCTTCAACGTTCTCGGGTATCTCTAATTAGTTGAAGACAGTTATCAGTGCGAGCTAAAAATGAACAAATCGTCTGGATAACGATCGTAAGAGGATATCGAATATTTGAAATCTATAGTGTTCAAAACAAAAATGGCGAAAGAAAAAAATGACAAAAAGGAGATGAAAAAAATGAAAGAATACATAAAAATATTATACAACGATAAATGAAAATAAAATAAATACTATTTTTTAATTTATTCTTTTCAAAAGAATAAATACAAATTTGATGAAATAATAAAAATAAATAAAAATGAAAGAGTAAATAAAAAATTTGTATAATACGGTAACATGGAAATAAATTTTCGAAAATGTTGAAAGAGAGAACTGTCGGATAAGAGAATAAAGAACTTTCGAATTTCACTCGTGGCATTACTTTTCTCGCAGTTCGAAAAATTTATGGAAGTACTTCGAGGTATTCCTCAATTCGATTTAATATTCAAACTTTTCGATGTTCAGCTATAATCAAAAAGCGTTCCAAATATACATTGACGAAATTATAGGTTATTGTCAATTTTTACGCACATCGAATAGATCGAGAAAAAAAAAAGAATCACGACATATATACGTGGAGCTTTTGGGTGTCCCTATTTGTACACTGTATACATATTTATAATATATATACATATATAAATCTACCTGATTCTATGCACACAGAAAACATTTTCTTTTTTCTCTTTCCCGATATTTTCGGAGACAGTATCGGGACGATCTCGCGTCTATTTTTCAAGAAGAATAAACTATTCCAGATTCGCAGGCGTTCTCTCCACGCTGGCTACAACTTCGCAAAGTCTGCATTTTTTTTTCCCCCGAATCGAATTCGGAATCAGAAGATCGAGATAACATTTTTTTTCTTCCGATTTTTATTGTGCAGTTTCCTTGAAGAATCCTTGAAGCTCAATTGACATGGGCCTTTCCGCTGCCTCGGCGTTTTATCGCAAAGAAATAAAGCTACCGGAGGTATCGCTAACGTTCGTGAATTGCTAATGAGATATTAATTGGCGCAGTTCTTTATTCGAGAAAAGGCGAGTGAAAAGTGGCGATAATAGGATGCACGAGTATAGATTTATTTTACGATCATTGCATGACTACCGCGTACGTGTGTCGATCCATACTAGCTAGCCTTTTACTTGGAAAGAAATAGAATACAAAGGAGGAACATCGATCGATCGAATACCAGAAATAACTGGAGGGACGTTGAAAGAACCGTGGCTCGGTCACAAATAATCGCACTCTTTGAGCTTCCCGACGTTAACACTTATTCGAGCCACTTTTTTCGATTTTTTTCATCGTCGATATCCGTTTCGTTAGTATTTTTAAAAAAGGTATATTGTTGTAAAAAAATCAAATATAAGGTGGTTGTGACCCATGTAAGGCCCAGTTTCTAATAAAGTCAACGTTTTAAGTATCAAAAATTACAAAGTCGTTCGAATTGAGTTCGAATCGTCGAGTGTCTACCGGCGAACCCAAACAAATTTTCAGTCGATGTAAGGCGGCGCGTGCGATATAGCACTTAGGCGTTTCTTTAATTTCGACGTACAAAAACCTTCCGAAAAAACAACAAATTTTGTTCAATATTACTTAGTGAATCTTTATTCTAATTATATGTAGTGTTTTATCAGCATTATGCGCGTTGTTATCAAAATTTAAGTTTCAAATTTAAGATCGTATATTTTGTTTATTTTTTTTGTACGAAGTTACAACGGGTATGGCCTTATTAAGAAACAGTGGTCCGAATAAGGCCCAAAAAACGTTTTTTTTTTTTTTAAAAAGCTTATAATTAATAGTGAACATTGTTTACTGAACCAAAATTATTATTAATACACTGATTATTGAATAAATGATTAAACAGACATTTTTGTTTTGTTTCAACATTCGTAGTTCTTTTTGTACTTAAAAATAAATAAGATCAGCCTTAAATGGATCAGGTATTTTAGTCATAGAAAATATCAAGCAAACTCGTAGTCCAGGCATTAGTATCTTTTTGCCCAAACATGATTCTATGAGACGTCCATAATTTGACAAAAGTTTCAGCGCTGTGCCATAACTTTTTGCTTTCTTTCGTTATTTCACCTTCTATTTCATTTTGCCTTTTATTTAGCCGTTTGATAAACATTGTGCTTACAAAAGGAAAATTCAACGGGGATTGCCAAGCTTTTTACGTTTGAGTAATCTGATCGTGGGAGTATTATTTTTCAGCGGGGGATTTCTAGATGACGAAAAATAGTGAGAGCGGTAATACCAAGGGAAAATAAATGCAGAAGCTGAAAGCCCACGAGGCGAACGATAGGTTACGACATTGGAGCAAAGTTTTGTTCAAAACTCGGGAGGGAAGCCACCGTGTCAAAGGAAGGCTGAAGAAAGCGAAAGGAAAAGTAGTATGAACGCTTCACTCGAAGGAACCGAAGCGACAAAACTTCCAGAAATTCTACTGAAGACACCCGGACGATATTTATATACATATACATATGAAAACTCGACCTATTCCTTTAAAGGAGTAATTGTAAAGGTCATTCGAATGAACCTAAACGCCGTCAAATAGGGGGTCAAAAGTCACTACTTGATAACTCATAGTTTTACAATTTTTCAAACCTTTTTAGGCTCGTCGCCAAAAACAAAAATTAAAAAAACAAAAAAACTTCAGTCTCAATATGCAATTAATATTTTTTTGAAACGTGATAAATAAATGAGGACATAAAAAAAAAAAAAATGGATATAAAAACTCCACATTAACTCAGAAGCAAAAGATCTTAAAATGGAATCTGTGATGTAAAGAGGTAAATAACAATTATGAGACATTAACCAAACGATTCGTCTTACTTTATTTATATTACACGATAGTCCATAATTTTTGATAATAAAACACCGATTGCTTCGTGCGATTTTTCTCATCGGAATAAAAATACATTTTAAATAAAAACGTAAACTCGTAAAATCCGTAATACTCCTTCACTGACATTCCGCAACCGATTCGTTTATCAATTTCATATTCAATTTGTACTTTTTCCAAAAAAGTATTTTTTTTTGGGGTAGAAAGTGTTTCGAAATAATAGATTCTCTTATGCGAATTATAATATTCCGAGTACTTCCGGATACAAATATTTAGATTTTTGTACCAAGTACACAAAATTTGTGTTTTTTTTTTTTTCGTCCATACGTGTGACGTTGTATCGTAAGTATGATAATCCAAATAAGGAGGAAAAGGTCCGGCCTATCAAGGCTCTTCCATACGAATTGAGTATCGATGTGCCCTTTTGACCTGCAGAATTACGATATACGTCCAGGATATACCTATTCGGTCGCGAAGGTCTCGAAACTCTCGAGCAGACAGTCGTGGCTTTTCAACCATTCAGCTGACGATGTTGTCACGTCCTCGAGTCCCAATCGAGGGAGAATGATTTCTCGAAAATTCTAGCTAATTCCTCGATACCGGGTGCTGGTAGTTTAAGCCAGGATCTATATAAACATACGCGAAGCACTTTTGTCTATTTCACGTCAGGGATATATCTCTCTCTCACTCTCTCTCTTCTGCCTATCCTCTTCACTTATTTCATGTGTCCCGTGTGGTTACAAATTGAATTCTCTGATCCAACACGAGCGCATCTGCAAGCTCCAATAGACGTATTTCCTATCTTTGGTGCACGTACGTACCGGTGAATCGGAGTGTTCAAACGAACTCGACTGTATTAGTAAATTGATAGCCCGAAAACTGAAGATCCCGTCTGGAGCTTTTACGAGTCGTAACCACACGTGGTATAACGCGTAGGTGCCTCGTTCAATCGCTTTCGAGCCGAGCCTCGAAATATATATCCCCAAGTTTTACTCACTCTACGATCGGATAACCTAATACGCGATAATACAGGAAATTTCGATACGTCGGTTTCCATTACTCGTGAATTTATTGCCACTGAGCTTTTCATAGATTCGTAGAATAATCGTTGGTCACCCGTTACAACTTTCTCATTGATAACTCAGGACGAGACAAATTTACGAAACTACCGAATCGTTCCTTCATTTTTTATCGTCAAACGCACGACGGAACTCCTATCGTTATTTTCTTGATTATTATTTTCTTGGTCCTGTGTTGATGAACAAACTTACGAGAACGGAGATCGTGGTTTTTTCGTTTTTTTTTTTTTTTTCCTCTAGAGAATGATTCGCGATTAATGGGGATTATTGTTTATTTGAATTAACAAATTCATATTTCGTTAATTCAAATAAACCATTATCGTGACAGTTCTCGTAGAGAGTGTTCCTAACATATTTTTATGGAATTCGGAAAAACATCGAAACGTCATACCCAAACAAATGAGTTTCAAAAGAATGAATATTTTTCCTATTTTTTTTTTATACGCGACTGTTTTACGTTTATAAGATTTTGTATTATTTTTATTTCGTAGCCAAAAAATCCAGAATAATTCATAAATTATTATTGCATAAAATATAAATTCTGTAAAATTCTGTAAACCTACGATTCTCAGATTTCCAAGAATTTTGATGATTCGTTTATTCAGGAATACGAATATCTCCAGTATTCCGAAATAATAAAAATTTCTCAACTTTTATTCACGGTCGTGCGCTTTTTTTTCGATTCGAATTCACACACCGTGAGTTATTTAACGAGATACCGGCGAGCCGGAATACACCGCGAAGTATATACCTCCAAGGTACGACTTTGGAAAGGAAAAACGAACGGACAAAGGAATACTACTAACCAAGATATATCGTGAAGTGGAAAATTATATCGGACGAGAACACAACGAAAAGAGATAAATGTTGGATGCTTATAACGCCCGATATTCTTTTCATACTCTTCATAAAGACACGGTGGATTCCAAGACTATTCAGCTAATGCGCGACTCTATCTACCGAAACGATTTCTATTTTTTATTTTTTTTCACTATTTATTATTATTTTTTTTTATTTCTATTTTTTACCAACCCTCACCAGCACGGAGCAACGAACTTTTAATATCGCAGATGGCGAGATTTTTCTTCGTCTGAAAATAAGGCTGGATAATGTTCGACATAAATGATGACACGAAATTTGGTCTCTCGGAGGAACGAGAAAGCAATGGGAACGGAAGGTGGGAGATCGCACCGAGAACGACGGCGACGCGAAATACACGACCAAAGAGACCCATGTGCCGGTCTATACGTTTTAAGTTTGTGTAGATATATAATCATATCTTTCTCTCGGATCTACTCTTTCCACCTTTATACTTCGTACAAAATGTCTCGCTTTTTATGACATATTGGCGCAGTTGTCTTTGGAAAACAACGAGGAACAGCTATCGAAGAGTTATTTGAGTACTCCCTCCGGCTATGCAACCCTCATGAATTTTTCGGCTTCTACGCGAGTCGTATAAATCATCGCGACTACCCTATTTTTTTTCTTCCTATAATTTTTGTTGTTTGAAAAATATGCAGCGCAGAGTGTGGCGCAGAATCGCGGCCGGACGAAAATTTATAAAAATATGCAGCTTATAATTCGTGGATAAAAATATTGAAATAAAAAAAAAAGAATTTTAAAAAATAATAATTAAAATAAAAAAAATAATAATAATTGAAATTGAGGAAAATAAAAATATTGAAATAAAAAGAAATATTGAAAATATTGAAGCTTTTCATTAAAATATTTAAAAATATTGAAGCTTGTGATAAAAATATTAAAAAAATAAAATAAAAAATATAGAAATACTCATGCATTTAATAATTATTCCCTGTACGAAATCTACAGTGTGGAGCCCATTCTCCGAGACTCCATTAAGAAAAGAATTTTCTTAAGAAAAAACGAATAAACCCATTTATAAGAAAGTTTGTTTATCAGCATACGACCGATTTTATGATGAAGGAAAGTATGATAAGAGTTCGCATCTGAGTCATGCGTTTGAAAGTAAAAAAATTGAACCCTTGAATCATAGGATTAATATAATTTCACTCATCCTGAGTTATCAATAAAGAATTTGTAACGGCTGACCAATGATGATCGTACGAATCTATAAAAACTGATATTCATTTAATTAATTAATATCAATAATTTCATTAATTAATATCAATCATTTTGATAGGTCGAAATTAATATCAATAATTTCATTAATTAATATCAATCATTTCGATAAGTCTGAGAATTAATTTCTCAATTAATACAGACCGATCTATCGAAATTTTAAAACAAAGATTTTAAAGCTTGCTATTTTTTCTTTATTTAAATCGAGAAATTTTTTTTTTTTTCCGTTCGGTAATAAAAGGTTACAATGTTTAAGGAAATTATTCATAAATGTATTTCTGTATCGTTGATTGGTCGGCTATTCCAACTTTGTCGTAGGTGGTGTAATTGGTGAGCAACGCCGACTATGGGGGCGGTTTTTCGCGAATAAGAGAACAGGCGGAGCGTGAGAGCGTTGATTATTATTATGACGATAGAAATTATTATGCGCCAGGACAAACTTTCCGGCGAAACAGGAGTACAATTTACAGAAACAATACCAAAGTCAAATTGACTATAAAAACCAAAAAGAATAAAAATAAAAATAGAAAACCATAAAATAATAAAACATATAATAAATATATCTATATGAATTAAACCAATAAGTTATGAACATAAAAAAATGTGTAAAAAAATATTCAAAAAATATGTAAAAAATATGTAAAAAAATATGTAAAAAAAAAATATGTATACGTAAAGAAAAGTAATAATGACGTAATTATAAATAAAGAAAAATAACGAAAAAGCACGAAGGAGGGAGAAGATTAAGGAGAGAAACTGAAACCACAAAAAGGAGAGAATCAAATTCGAAGAAAAAAGCGTAGATCCGTTCTATCATTAAAAAAATGGTAAAGTATGACTTATAACTTCGAATAAATGCAATGACGCTCGTGAGTGTAAGATGACTTCAGAAAGTATAGTTCGATGAACTTTTCGATTAGCTGATACACATTCGTCACCAGAAAATCGAACGTTTGATAACGGTAATGAAGAAGCAAGCGGAGGCAAATGATAAATCAGCAGAGAAAGAAAGAACGATGACGATGACGATGATGATTCTGATTCCGATGATGATATAATTTATTATGCACTAGTCTTGACTTTCAAACAAACAAAAAATAAACTAAGACCTCAAGAAAACATCAAAACAACACAACATACAAAACAAAATGAAAAATAATAATAAATAATAATAACGTAAAATAAATAAATGTATAAATTTGATAATAATCCAAATAGTCATATAAATAACGAGCCGCGATAACTAGAAACAAGAACAACAATTCCCCACCGAACCGAAACGAAAATATAAAACAAACTAATGATGAGGGAGGAACGCCTAAAAGAGTACAAAAGTAAAAAGAGTCGTGGATGATTCTGAACCAGGGAGAAGAGCTCAACCAGGGAATAAAGAGAAACGTGTGTGCGTACGTGCGCGGGGGTTTTCATGCGTCGTAAAAGTGTGTGCGCGCACACAGAGTAAGAACGGAGGGCGACGGGTGGGTTAGGTTTGGGATCGGGGCTTGCTTTCCGAGATGTACGCAGTGCTCTCTCGGCCCGCGATCCGAGAGAACGAGACGAGACTTTCGGAGACATCTGGCCCGTTCTGATGCAACCGTCGTGTTCCGTGTGAATCCTTGCCTGGAATTCTCTGTGTGGTGATAGTGTATGAAAAAAATAAATAAATATATAAAATAAAAGAAAAATATATAAAAAAATAATAAAAATTAAAAAGTCACGAAAAAAGAAAGAAAGCGAATGGTAGAAAAGAAAAAGAAAAAAGGTCGTGTAAGAAACTCCGTATTCGGTGGTTGTATTTTCATTGAACCAGCGATGTTTTTAAAACGGGGCGTTGTGTCAATGTTGGCCAGTTACTTTTGGATCGCGTCACCGTTCGACGCTGGCCTCGTTTGCTCATTTCTTCACTATTATCGAATTCGCACCAGCCTCGTTTGATCGGAAGCGTAAGGGATAAGCATTATTGTAAGGGACGTTCCGTCACCTGACACACCCCCCATATAACACGACCGAAATAATCTGACATCGGATGCACCGAAAAAACGTCTTTGACGTATACATTACGGATATATTCTACAGATTAATAAAGCATGATGAGAAAAACGATTCAAATCGCTAATATACACGGAACACTAATTCTTCAAAAATGCTTTGACAATTGTTTTTTTTTTTTTTTTTTTTTTTTGGGAGAAATCTGATTTTGTCCATAAACGGATAAATCGAAAGCTGCAATTAGTTTTTGGTTGTGCGAAAGAAAAAAAAGGAGGTAAAGACGTTGATATTTTTAGTCGTGGATTGTATCGATATGAAAATTGAAAAGAAAATGCATTTCTGAATTTTGAGCGCTGAGAAAATTCAACGATCAAAATCTCTTCTGTCAAAACATTTCTACTGGAAGTTGGAAAAAGTGGAGATAGATTAAAGTTGGTTTTTTTGTTTTCGATATTTGTTAAATCGACGTAAAAGACTTGAATTTTAGGATTTTTTGTTCGTGGAGGATTGAAACAGATACTAGGTCTTCCATTAGCTTGATGGTAAGCCAGTATAGCACTTATAATTTCTGATTAGTCACTGAACTATAAGAGCACAATAATTTTCATTGGAGCACGAAATGATCAAGGCATAAAATTTGGTACGATTGAAATTTGTTTTAGGGACTTCGATACGCTAGGTTAAACCTTTGCCCACGGTGTCCCAGCATCGGAGACATTTTTAAATCGTCGTAGATGTCGATCAAAATTGATCGATTAATTTCAAAAATAATTATCGTGTGATTCAATATTGCTGGTTGACTCACGAGATGACAATGGATGATTGTTCAGAGAAATTAACTTAAATTAAATTAAATAAAATTAAATTTAAATAAATTAAATCGAATAAAATAAAATTGAATAAAATTAAATCGAATGAAATTAAATTCAATTAAATTAAATTGAATTAAATTTAATAAATACCCAATGAAAATTGATAGATGAAGTATTTTATACAGCACATTCGTTGGTTGATGCACACTATAACATTTAAGTATTTACCAACATTTGAGGGAAGAAAAGTAAAAATTTGAATTTTTGGAGGTTGGAGTTAACAAGGTCCCCTGCGGGTTCCTAAATGTATTTATATGTGTGTACGTATGTCCGTCTACCCGTATGTAAGCACATCGACGTATATTTACTAGCTCCGTTTTATCATTTGTCCCAGTGGTTGGTAGCGTTGGGTCGAGTTTGTTTTTCTGGTTTAGGTCGCGATTATGCGCTCGCCTGAACACGCCCTTCGACTCGTTGCCAAAATTCCCTGGTTGGGCTATTTAACTCGGCGCGTCGCCGTATTACGCTTCTACAAAGGTAGATTGAGCCACAAGGGAGGAATATAAAATAGGAAAGGGTTAACGGTTAACCGAGATGGTGCGGGGACAAGTTGACGACAAGGATTTGGGAAAACCAAGATCGCGAAGTCACGTGGGTCTCTATTCACGACCTTACCCACATTTCCAATCTGTATGCTGTCGGAATTCATCCGGCCGTCATAAACGCAAAGATTCATTCGTCCGTTTCATATTTATCACGAAATCTTCCACTGTATGCAACGTAACCGGAAATTCGACGTATTCCTCGAAATAAATCATACCCAAAGTCATTTGAATAAAACGAAACTCCATCCAAGTAGGAACTCGAAATTCAGTAGTTACTGAGTTATTATCGTTTTGGGATATATATATTTTTTTTAACCGTTAAATTTTTCACTACAAACAAATAATATCAAAAAAATATTTTTACTTTGAATATCCAATCGACAGGTTTTCAAAAGTTGACAAATGTATGATGAAATTATAGAAAAAATGTATGCCCGATGAACCCTAATATCAGAAATCAAATACGTTTTATTACAGACCTTTTTTTCTCTCGGATTGTACAAATTTCGAGCGGGCATTTTTTTTCACAATTTCGTCGTTTATTTTTTGCTTTCAGAAAACGATCAATCGAATATTGAGAGTGCATTTTGTGTTTTACATATTTTTTTACGTACGTCGTTAAACATTAGTGGGTTTGAAAAAAAATGTTCGTGCGAAACGAATGGTTGCAATATAATTTTTAAAAAATGTTTTACGGCGTATATAACGAGTAATTTCCCATAGGACGGTTCAGCCGTTACACTTGGTTATTCAGTTTCCATATACAGATGTGCACACACGAATCATCGAGCGTTCTTTTTTTCAATATTTTGTAATTTTTGTTTCTTTTTTTTGGTTAATATTGCGTTTTTTAAAAATGTTTTTTCTAGATTATTATTCAATTATTATTTTATTAATCTTCACATCTCAGTTTCGTTAAAATGTTTGTTTTATCATAAATCGCCCGAAAGTTTTTGAAAAATCTATCATCATCGATGTATAATCGTTTTTTAATTTTAGTTATTTTACGAAATCGTAAAAAAAAAAAACAACAACATCGAAGAGCACGTGCGCGTTTCAGCAGGACGAATAAAAATATGAAGGCGTAAGTGGGATCCGCTCGGAGTTCAAACGAGAGAGACGAACACGCCGAATTGGACGTCGAATCGTCGATTCAACGTTCTCTAAGATTGTTATTCCCGAACCCTCAAATGATAAGGATGGAAGGGACATTCGGTTTATCTGATATTTCGTGTCTTTTCTAGTTATGAGATCGATATCTCTCTTGTCCCAGACAAAAGGAAACGTATAATTCAGTTTCTACAATCTCGCGATTTCTCATTAAAATTTGCCCTTATCGGAGTACAAGAAAGGGAAATATCGCGAATCGTATGGAGGGAGAAAGAGGTAATTATACAGAAGTGGGCCACCATCAAATTTAAAAAAGTTATGTAATATTGAAGAACCGTATTGTTTGTCAACTTTAATAGTGTGTGCCTATTATTTTTTATTTTAAAGGGATATTATTATTTTATTTTATTTAATTAAGTATTATTATTTTATTTTATTTTTTTTTATTTTTTATTTAATAAGAGAGGGGTAAATGTCACTTGCGATTTTACGTAAGTACTAAATTCTGAAATGTTTATTTTATAAATATGACGACTTTTCATCACAAATGTAAGCTCCGAAACCCAAACAAAAATTCCCTATTTTGTCTTTTCCTCAAACTTCAAAACCCCATAATTTATAAGAATATTAAAGAAAAAAAAATCTCAGTCTCCAAATTTTGAAAAACAAATTTTGATGGAAAAATTTTCGGGGTGTCCTACTTTTGCATAATTACAGCGAAAGAGATGCAGGAAGAGAGACGAAGAAGAAGACAGAACGAAGAAAAAAAAAGGGAACTCTCAATTAAGCCGTGAATTACGCGAATGACGTTTTGTTCCATTATAAAACACCGGTCGTGTCAAACTTGACGGGTACGTCGATATTTTATTGCAATTCAAAAATTATTAGAAACTCCACGAGAGCTTCGAAATAATTAATCAGCGTTCCCTCTGTGTACTTTTCGACATTTTCGTGTTTTACGTGTGGCTGGCAAAACTCGTGTTGAACAATAAGAGAAAAAAAAAATTTTTTAATTAAAATATACAAATTAAAAATTAAAAATAAACGAAAGCACGATTTTTTTTGCTTTTTGCAAATTTATCCTTATAAAATATCTAATCGGCTTTTTTTAAATTCCCTACTCCTAAATATCCAACGTATATCCTAGTATTTATTGAATTTCATTTTCACCCGTTCCTCTCACTACGCACTTCGCTAAAATAATCAAACTTTGGAAGCCTTTATATCCGTCTTAAGCTATACTAAAGCTGTATCACCGGGAGGGGAGGGGAGGGCACATAGAAACAGTGAAAAATCTACGAAATCGTAGCCAGCAACGAATATTAGTGAATTTTGTCTGCAAAAAAAAAAATAAATAAATAAAAAGGTAAGTAAAAGGTCCGTAATCGTTGAAGTAAATAAAACGAAGTTCGTAGACGTGGCAAGCAAGTGAGCATTCCTTTGATGTCTGAAGATCGCGTTGAGACGTAGAAAAAAAAAACGAAAAAAAAATAAGAAAAAAAAAAAATAGACGAAAAGAAAAGAGATCTAAGAGACCAAGGATAAAGAAGGAAGATAAGAAGACGAAAAAGAAGACTGAGTATCTTCCTAAAAAAAACTCTATGGCGATCACACCCTGTCACTCTTTGAAATCCTGCCAGTAATGATGTTTTTAATTAATTATTCAATTATGCAACTTAAATTGTTGGTTTTGAAAGGCGTTATTAAGCCTCAAATAACAAATGCGATGAAAGTGCTCTTTCGCAATGAAAATCGTTGTTTCATTCGTCATGGTTTCTCGGCAATAGGTCCTATTAGGCCATTTCCCCTGGACATACCCTAATAGAGGGAGAGACGAAGCTTCGCGGAGTTAGAATGATGAGAGACTCACAAAGACCGCCTACTCATGCGAATACGGTATATATTTGACTCGCGCGTGTCAACTGCAAATCCGATCAGAGTGTTGAATCAACGCTCCCTCGCTTGTCTAGTGCTGAGTGCTCGACATACACGGTCTCGAAATACGGGAACACGCAGAGTCGAGATGAAAGAAAAAAAAAAAATATATATATATATATATATATATATATATAATCGGGTAAAGTCCCCGTAGTGTGGAATGGATCATATATAACTGGAAATCGAGATCGAGTGTATTCAACGTGATTAATCCAATAATAAAATCCCGACTACCATATCATACCAGAATCGCAGGCGTTTTTGATATAACACGGTCGAGCTTTTAAATACCGCAAATATATCATTTGTGTAACTGAAATCAATTGTTCAATATTGTATGAATAAATATATTTAAGTACATTACATATATATATATATGTATATATATGCAAAAATATTCTTCACTTTACCAAACGTTGAGGAATTAAAATTTCCAATAAATCGATTTTTTCAATTGTTTTTTTTTTTAATTTACAAAAATGTTAGTATATTCTCTGAAAATTAAATTATTTAAAAATTAATTAGTTATAAATTTTAATACATCGATTTTTTCAATTGTTTTTTTTTTTAATGTACAAAAGTTTTAGTATATTCTCTGAAAATTAATTTTATTAAAAATTAATCAGTTAAACATTTCAATACATCGATTTTTTTAATTGTTTTTTTTTAAATGTACAAAAATGTTAGTATATTCTCTGAAAATTAATTTATTTAAAAATTAATCAGTTATAAATTTTTATACATCGATTTGTTCAATTGCTTTTTTTAAATGTACAAAAAGTTTAGTATATTCTCTGAAAATTAATATTATTAAAAATTGATCAGTTAAACATTTCAATACATCGATTTTTTTAATTGTTTTTTTTTTAATGTACAAAAATGTTAGTATATTCTCTGAAAATTAATTTATTTAAAAATGAATCAGTTAAAAAATTCAATGCATCGATTTGTTCAATTGTTTTTTTTTTAAATCTACAAAAATGTTAGTATATTCTCTGAAAATTAATTTATTTAAAAATTAATCAGTTATAAATTTTAATACATCGATTTGTTCAATTGTTTTTTTTTTAAATGTACAAAAATTTTCGTATATTCTCTGAAAATTAATTTATTTAAAAATTAATCAGTTATAAATTTCAATACATCGATTTGTATAATCCGTTGAGGACGTAAAACATAAAAAAATTCCATAGTACTCTTGAATCCTATTTTTCTTTTTTTAACCGTAGAGAATTTTTCTGTTCAGGAAATCAGCTTTGCTTAATCTTCGTTCTTTTTTTTTTTTTTTTTAAATCCTCGTATAACAAGCCGATTTACCACGGTTTATTTGGCAATAGGTATTTTAAATAAAATTTAAATTCGCAGTGGAGATTGGACCGAGTACAGACGTTCATCGGTTTCGAATTGGGAAGATCGAAAAGTTTCACGAGTGTACGACACGTCGAAATACACACAGTACAGTAAGGATACGTCCGAGTGTTGGTACGGTGAAGGTTCGAACCATTTGTCGTTGGGAATTGCAAAAGTTGGTGTTCCCACAAATCCTACTTGCACATCAGCCACTGCAGCTTCTCGCACCACCGAGATAAGGGCTGTTGAAATTGTCAACACTTCAGACTTACAATCTGACGTTTATTTTTCAAGCGAGATAGAACCCTAAGAAAGTTCATTGTGCAGGGTGGTACTTTACTTCGGATAAAACCCGTGACGTTTTCACCAGGACTGTAAACTTCATTCGATCGAACAAAAATAAGCTCAAACCTAAAATACGAATAATTTTGTTGTTGTTTTTTTTTAATATTGATCATCATTATTTAAAAATTAAATAAACAAAGTGGAACGTGAACCGGAAAGGCGTTAAAAAACAGTTGTAACGATAAAAATATTAATAATATGCTTGATACTTTATGGATGATACAAGGGTATTCGTCCAAATGATAAAATTGGTAAATCAATATTTAAATGATATTTCAATTAACAATATTCCACTCAACTGCGATGAGTCCACTCCGGAATGAATAAATTTCACGAGTACTCTTGTACATTAAAATGACACATTTGCATCGAATAATTATTAGGAAGGTAATATTTTAATTATCCACGAGTAACGAGGATTAAATAAATCTTCGATTCAACGTACCAATTCTTTTCGTAATTTCGAGAGAAAACAAATTTTCATTTCGCAACGTTACCGTTTATTGCGTTTCTACATCACGTTCAACCGAGACGTATTAAAAATGAATATTTAACGAGGATCGAGGAAAACGTAATGAAGACCCGAGGCGACTGCATCTCGTTGAATCATATTAGATATTTTTATAAATTTTGAACTTGTACTTATGGACGAGAGAACTTTATTATTCACGAGCACGAACTGGCTGGATCAACCGAAGGCTTCGGGGCAAATCGGAGGGTGGTAACAAGGATTGTTCAGATGTAGGAAAAAAAAATACAAAATAAAAAGTGGAACGACTTGATAGCGGCGCAACATTTTTTTCCCAATGTTGTTTTTTCTTGGCAAATACACGGGATTTAACGACTTTGAAAGTTTTAATTTTTTTTTGTGGTGTGTATTAACGGGAAGTTTAGTGAAGCGAGAAAAATATTAAAAAAGACTAATAAAAAGTGTGAAAAATAAAAAAAAACGAAAGCTTGTGCGATATATTATTAAAAAAAATTAAGAAACATTTTTTTTTTAAGTGAAATAAAAATAAAAAACAAAGAAAATAAAAAGAAGTCACGAAAACTGGAAAAAATCAAAAAAGATCGAAAAGTTCGTTCGATTTTTTTTTACGTTGAAAATTCTTTCGGTTTCCAGGCTCGAAAATAGTAGAGACGAAATATAGCTGACCGACTGTGAAATGGAAAACAAGGGGCAATTGTCCTCGAAAATGAATGACCGTATTCCTCGTGGACAGTGATTTACTGAATTCCGATATCGAAGATAAAAAATAAAACGTGGTGAATTTCTTATTATTGGGTAGGTTGTCCAAGTTTATCGGGAGTAACGAGGGTGCAGAGTTTTTTTTATTTTTATTAACGAGGGTGCAGAGTCTTTTTATTACGTTCGTGACTCGGTTAAAGAGCTCACTTAGAAACAAGGGCGTAGATTTACCTTGGCCACATCGTGGAGAATTTAGGCATGTAAGCATAGAGACCTGGATGACGATATATCCGAAACAAAGCGATCAAATAAATCCGAAAGCATGATATATATAAAGTACTACACGTATGGTACGTAATGAGAATTTATAAAAAATTGATATTATATTTTTTAACAATCGTACCCTCGACGTGTCAAATAATTCTTCAAATAATTTGAGAATTAACACGTACAATGCATATCGAAAGTATATTCGTAAAATAACTATTTACACTTCGAGAAAAAAGTCTACTTAATTTATAATTCAATAATCCTTTGATTAATTCAATAATAATTAAAATTACGATTGAACAAGAGAAATTATCAATACGTATTAATAATTGAATTATTAATACTTAATAATTAGTCATTCGATAAAAAATAATTTAAATAATAATTAAATAAATTATTGATCCATCAATAATTACTTTTAGTCAATAATAAAATAATTAAAATTATAAGTCAATAATTCTTTGCGCTAAAAAATATGTGGGATAAAAAAAAGTGTTTATAATTTTACGATCGTTGAAACTTCGAGAAAAAAAAATGGTTTGCAGTCGAAATGAATTGATTGCAACAATTGTAGTTCTCATTGAATATCAATACGTCGTATACAAGATAGATGATCAAAAAGTAACTTTGGAGTGTAAAAAACAAATGTTTTGGAGGTGTATTTATTTCGCTACAGACTCCGAGCAAGTCAATAAATACCATCCATCCGTCTCTTTTCCAAACCTAGAATACCCTTTAAAAAAAGTTGTCTTGACCCTCCAAAAATACCTGTACGGCAGCCATCGCTTCGTTCTCATCTTTAAATCTCGAGTCCCTGAGCTGTTCCTGTCCCTTCATCCGAGGGAAGAGGTAAAAGTCACTGGGGGCAAGATCTAGAGAATGGAATGGGTGTTCGAGTAATTCGAAACCTGATTCTCGGTTAGCAGTTTCGTAACAGCTCTCGCATCCTTTTTTTTTTTTTCATTTTCGTGTTATCACTTCGACTGTTCATTATCGAATGAATTTTCCCGACATGATATGATCCATTCGTAACGATTTCCATTTTTTCTTAACGATTTTCTTTTTATGTATTTTTGCATTAAAAATACCTTTTTATAATTGCTTTTCGATCGACCTTTTCGTAAGTTCAATTGAATCATTCCCCTTCAGCCCTGAATCGATACTTCGCTGATCTAACGTGAATCTTCTCAATGATACGTAGAAGATCAATATAACCTCCAAAATGTTCGAATCCAATTTTCTCGTAATCATTTTTTCAATTGACAGACGCGGATTATTTAACAACCGTTGCAAATGTGTCATCTTTGAGTAACCTCGGTCGAATAATTTCAGCTATCTCTCTCGCACTCACATTGGGTCTAGTAAAAAGAAATCCATTATTTTCCGGAATCAACCAATATCTCAAAACAGTCGGAAAAGTTTCTCCAGTGCGACGTCTCATCTTTCGGATATATCTCTCACGCACTAATATTACGTCTAGTAAAAAGAGATCCATTATTTTCTGGAATCAACCAATATCACAAACCAGTCGGAAAAGTTCGTTTGGTACGAGATCTCATATTTCGAACGCCATCCAGTGTAACCCGATCGGACTTGTGCAACGCGAGATAGAGATTTGGTAATCAGTAAAAATAATGGATGACTTTTTACTACAGCTAATATGTCACGTGCTACAGATTTTAGTACGCATTAATTTATATTCGTCTCTGGATCAATCCTCACAAACACAAACGTTTCATTGAGAATTATTATTTATTTATTTTTTTTTTTTTTTCACTCTTTTAGCTCGGACTCGTGACGTTGTTTGCACGATGGAATAAAAAAGAACGTTGAAGATTCGTAGATTTAACCGAAAAACAGTACTTTCATACGTATACAAATATTAATAAAGTGCAAATTACACGGATCGCATATATACGAGCATAAATTTTGTACACTCCTTTACACGATAATACAAACACGAAGAAACCCAAACTCGAAATGTTAAGCCGAAAGGAATACGAAAAATGACCTTACGTGGGTAAGAAATTGAAATATCACTCGGAGGAATCAGAAAAATCGAGGAGAAATATATAGATGCTATAAAAACGAGAGAGCCTCATCGACCTTCCATTTATTTGATTCCTCCCTCATACTCGGTGAAAAGTACATCGTAGCGTGTATTCGTGTATCGAAAAACGTACACACGTGCACTTTCGAGCTCGCAACATAACGAGTATGGCGCACAAGGACACAACTCTATATACCCATTTATCTTACACTTGGAAAATCGTTCATGGTACGTGGAATGAATTTTATACGAGAACATGCGAAGTTGAACGAAATTTTCATTTATGTATTTGTTTACACACGTGGATATCCAGGACGACCGGAAATTCGACATATTCCTTCAAAGGGGTTATAGCAGAGGTCATTTGCAACAAAAAATGTCCCATCAACTGGGGGTCGAAAATTGATTGTTATTGAGATATTGATGCTTTTATGTTTTTTATGTTTTTTTTTTTGTAGAATTTCCTAAATTTCTGCGCAAAATTTAAAAAATACGAAAAAATAGGATATTATAAACAACGATTTGATACTTTTCTGAAAGACCACGCGATTATTTTAAAACAAATTTTGCATCGAAATTTTACGGAATTTGAAAATTAAAAAGCTTTGAGTATTTTATTTTATTGAATTTCTTTTATCTTTCTCCTGAATCTTTCTTTATTTCTTAAAAAAATGGATTTTAAAAGAGACATTCTTTTTTAAGAAATAAAGAATATCTCTTTATTTCTTAAAAAAATGGACTTTAGTATATTTAGCCAGATGTATTAATATCAAGATTAAGGGAAAAGGATAATAGGAGGAACCCTGGAAGTAAATCGTTTAATTTACGGAACTTTGCAAAGCGTTTCGCGTTCGGTTATACGATCCGTTTTCCGCTTGAAAGCGGCAAACTCTTCAGCCTGTAAAGTTCATCGGTGTATAGAGGTATGAGAAAAAAAAAATAGGCGTCTTTTTCGATACGTGTGCTTACCTATCGATGTAGCTACGTATTATCGGAAATGCATCGCTTTCTTTTCGAAATTGTACATTTTTCACGAAATTTCGAAAGCACGAATGCTCGTGCGGTATAAACGTGTATGTGCCATTGAAAAATATTGAAAGGAACGTTGCGTTCCTTTTTTTTTTATCTATGTAACGTTCCGTACGAAACGGTAAGGCAAAGCACGGATTTTCAGACGTTTTCTTCCATCGTCAATGAGGAAGATTGTGCTCCGTTTTATTGTCAAGATTTCTTCAAAGCGAGAAACTACCCTACTCTAGAATTCTTTCAAAGAACGTAGCGAGAAAAACATTCTGGAGGAAACTGATTGAAGACTTATCGTTGAGGAACCATGAAGAATTAAACACGACGATTTTTTTTAATGTTTTTATATTTTATTTTTTTATAAAATGTTTTATTTTATTATATATTTTTTTTATTTTTTTTTATTTTATTTTTTATTAGATATTTTATTTTTTTATAAAATGTTTTATTTTATTTTATTTTTTTTTTATTTTTTCATTAGATATTTTATTTTTTTATAAAATGTTTATTTTCTTTATAAAATGTTAATAGCAATTATTTCAAAAATTAGCGAAGGCAAATAAATCAATCTCAATGAAACATTGGCAATGTCGTCTAAACTGTTTCAGGTATGATGGACATAGAACTCCTCGAGTTAAATTCAGCACTCTTTTTTTTCTTTGTCTTTTTCGTTTCTTTCATTATTTTTTTCTTCTCTTTTTCTGCCTTCAACTTTATTTCAATTTTTCGCTTTTCGATACGATTTCCAGACGTCAACCGTTTTTATCGCAAACGAAACTTTCATTAGCTTTGTTATAAACCGTTAGTAGTAATCACTCAATCAAGCTATTGGAAAATGTGGTAGTCTCGATCTCTCTCTCCCAAAAAAAAAAAAACAATAAAAAAAACTTTACGATTGGTCGTCTCAGAGTGTCTAAAGTAAAACGTGGAATCTCGGTCTTTTTTTTTTATAACAATCATTTCGTAAGACGAAGAAACAACGAGCTCTTCCAATGACATTCGCTGAATTGTTTTTTTTTTTTTTTTATCTTTGTTCGGAATGGGATATTGCCATTGGGAAAAGTTCGTAGATCTACCTATATATAGACGTTTGAAAAAAGGTTTGGGAGAAAAGCTCGAGGCCGAACAATATAGGGAAGGATAATTCACTATGAGTTTGTGAAAGAGACTAGAAGGGGAATCCCGGAGAGAATCGAAAAAGAAAAAAACAAACCAGAAAAAAACCAAAAAAAAAAAAAGAAAAAAAAGAAAAAACGACACCGAGAATATGAAAGAAAACGCTGGTGGCGGTAGACCATCCGGCAAAAATTAAATTTAAGTTTCTACTGAAGTAAAGTACGAATGCGGTCGTCTTTTTCTCAGCTCGTCCGAGGTCGCGAAGTTCAGCGAAGAAAAAAAAATGAAAAAGAAAAAGAAAAAACGCCCGGGAATAAAAGGGAGTAAAGTACAAAAGAAGAATGGAACGATTGATGGAAAGCTATATCGCTGGAATTCGCTACTGAAAAAAACACGTCGTCTCGAGATATTAAAAAAAAAGTGTTTTTTTTTTTTTTTTTTTTTTTTTTTTTTTTTTTTTTTTTTTTTTTTTTTTTTTTTTTTTTTTTT
>JAPYZI010002784.1:0-21236 GCA_030523105.1 Ophioninae sp. A BG-2022a | reverse complement strand
CACGAAATTTGAACTTGCTAAAAATACTAGTTCCGCCATCTATGATTTGTATTTGGTATTAAAATGTTCGGTGTGGTATGTTACAATGCAGTGACATTGGTTTGAATGATCTAAAATGTTCAGTATACATTTTAGCGGGATTGTTGAGGTTTGTTACAGAAATGTCACACGAGTCTATAAAGGGTTAAAAATCATTTTGAATTTTTTTTCGGATAATTACAACGTGAGGGAGGACTCCAGCAGTGCGGTAATGTTTTAAAAATCTTCTAAACATAAATGCAGACGATGGGCAGTTTGCATTTAAAATAAGAGTATATATTTTTTTCGAACAACTAATATAGGGAAAAGAAAACATTTCTGAATTTCTTCCACAGTCGGGGGTTACTATCTTTGCGCTTTTACCAATCCCCGCTGTTTCCTAGTTTTCCTTCTTCCCTTCTTTCTCCATCTTTTCAGCCTGTACCTCTTTTTTACTCTCTCTCTCATTTTTTACATCCCTTCCAATACCCCACCTGAAAACTAACTCTCGTTGTGGCAACAGCCGACTTACGTTACACTATATCGCATTTCCCGTGGGTACCGGGAAACTGTAGCAAAACCGTATCGGTATAGACGACCCTCTATTCTTCTGATTCCTTGGTATACAGACTAGGGTTGTCCTAATTTTTGGTATATTCGAATTTTGCTGCTTGCACCGACCAAAAAGGTTACTAATATATATTTTAAAAAGTACGTAAAAGGTGGAGTCTGTGAGTTAATTTTAAAGGGTGCCTCAGGCAGTGAAGTTTTCCATTTAGTTAACATTAATTTTTAAAATTATTACTCAATAGAAAATATTGCTCCGATTGATAAAAATGAATCTTTTTTTTATTATAGTGGTATTTATTTATTTTCTTTTTCAAGCAGTTCAAACAGTATTTAATTTAAGTCAAGCGGTTCGTACAGAACTTGTATCGCTAAAGATCTCTTATTCTTTCTGAAATACTTATAACTATAATAGAGATACTCAGTAAGTTCCAAATTTTTTGAGCTATATTAAACCAGACAAAAAAATATACCGCAACTGGTCTATACGTCCATGTTAATTAAATGGAGAATGTCACTCCTTTGGAGGCACCCTTTAAAATTAACTTATAGGCTGCACCTTATACGTATTTTTTTTTAAATATATAATAGTAACCTTTTTGGACGGTACGAGCAGTTAAATTTAAAATTACGAAAAATAAGGACTACCCTAATACAGACTATCTGTTAAAGTATGAACACCAAGGCCTCGGAAAAATCTCCCAACGCTGCTTAACTTCAATGATCGCCTGAGCTACACCCCGACTGCCCATCCATCAGCGTCGGTCCAGTTGGACGTTATTATTTTTTATTGCAATTCTATATACATTTTTAATAGACTATATTATATTATTTATATTCATATAAATATTTTATTTGTTGGGGTATTAGACGTCAGTTTCAATATTAATGACTTAGGACATCACGACATTATGAATCGTGAAGTCGAAATACATGTATACTGGTATTTACGAAGTTATGCTTGTCTAGTCTATTGATAAAAAATCGAGTTCTCAATGATCTGATAAATTAAAAGTGTAAGTAAATGTAGATAAATAAAAATACTAAATAGACTAAAAATATTGAAAGAAGCGTCATATGGTAAATACTAATATATATTTTTTCATTCGTAAAACCATGCGTATATAATCTAATCTATATACATATGTGTGCATGTGCGGGCGTGTGTGTGTGTATGTGTCGAAAATATCAGATATACTTAAATCCAAATTAAGCGGATTTATTCTACCACAATATTGATTAGATATTATATTATTTGTAGTTATTTTTATTGCAAAATATTTCCCCAATTATTCGTAGTTATTCTTTCTGGTGGCAATATCTTCAAATATTGCAGGCTTATAACTGACCCATTGACCCAAAGTAACTTTTGCGTCACCGAAAATGGATCACTAATATGACATAGAAAAGGAGTATTGTAAGATAAAATACTTAACCATGTCAATTTAGTTTATTCCTTTTTTGCAATATTTATTAAGAACAAGATTAACGTTACAGAATAAAAGATAATAGAACATATAAAAATAACAAGTATAAAAATCTAATTTTTCACTTTATTAACAAACATAAAAAATGTTCACCTTATTGGATCAAAAGTTTGGTGGATCCTTGGAACCAAGGAAATTAACATTTATGATATTTTTTAATAAGATGGACAATAATTTTTTTTTAATTCTCATTATTCTTTTCAAAAATTATTATTATTCGGTAGTTCTATAACTATTATTGTATTATTAAAAAATATGAAGTAAATAAAGTTGATCCGATGCGGTGACCCATTGATTAGCACCCTATCCAGCAGATCAGGAGCTCCTATGTTCAAAATCCAGCCGCAGCACTTTCGTCAGGAATTGGTATTCCGCTAGTTCCGTGACTGGGTGCGAATTTGGGATCAGCTACATCGGCACAGGTTTTCCGTAGTTCCCCTATGCCCGTGGCAGATATGCCACGACAAATACGAATACAGGAGAAACGTCGGCAGCGGCCACAAGGTGGGGGGTGGGGGCAATAGTGGCCAGCTAGAAAGAGGAGAATTGTGGAATAAAGGGGATAGAACAAGGAGATAGAGGGGAAATACGAAAAAATGAGAGGGTCGGGTGTAACGTGAAACTCCGTAAGGACATACATTGGAAATGGCAGAATAATAAAAATTAAGTAAATATAATCATTTCATTGAAAAATTAATATTATTATAAACATTTTAAGAATTTATAGCAACGCTCTATTCTGTACTAAATCGGTATTTCATACCGTATAGATTGAAGGGTTGAGATACGTACTGGCGATTCTCGGAAGAAATTATATCATACTTGAATCATAGAGAATGGCGGTCTGTGATTGGCCCCGGAAAATATAAGAAAAATGTTAAAAACTTGTATTCAAGGATGTTCTCGCGTTATACGAATTTAATGATGGAAAATTTGAATGAACCTTTTTAACAAGCATACCAAGTATTTTTATATTGAAACTTTCTCAAATTTAACTATGGGTTAAATTTGAGAAAGTTTCACCGTCTAGAAAAAATCGTGATATTTGTTGTGAAAAATGGTTTTTTTTTCATAACTTCCTACAAGACCTCACGTTAAAGATGCGATTTTTACCACTGAATATTTCGATTACCAAACGATAAAACTTTTTCAAATTTTGTATACATTACAATATGAAGCTCAAGAAGATTCACGTAATTTTTCAAATAAATATCTTTAAAAAATCGTATCTGATGGTTTTGCCATTACTTTGTATATACGATTGTGATTATTAGTGATCCATTTTCGGCAAGAAGATCCTTAATGATCGCTGCAATGATTGGCCACAAGGCGTTAGTGATGTCAAACGACTGTCGACTTACAAACGAGTTTACTAAATTCTTCCGCCATCCACAGTGATTCATTCCAATGAATGAGTGCATACACGTTCGTATCCTTCTAATCGGTTAATCGCATTTGGTGTTTGAACAGTGGCAATGGCCGAGGACGAGTCCATGGGCCCTGTATTTGTGAAGGAACCACCAAATCGAGTTGATTTTTCGAATGGAACCGGTGCTGAAGTCGAGTGTCAGGCGCGCGGAAATCCCCAACCGGACATCATTTGGGTTCGTGCTGACGGTACTGCAGTTGGAGACGTTCCTGGGCTCAGACAGGTTAGCTATTTTTAATTATGACCATTGCAATTCGTACCTGCTACAGAAGTTGATCCCATATTGTGAGGCCGGAGACCAAAGAGTTTTTTTTGTTAGCGACCCACTGTGATGAAATGAGCTTTTGTCATGAATACTATACATTTTCTTAACGGTTTTATTTTAGGCTCAATTACGGCAGTCCTCTAGTTTCTCAGGTATTTTTTTAACGGCTTCTTCAATAATTTAAAGAAGCTTTACAAATTTTTTTAAGTCAAAATATATAGTCGAATAAAAGTTATAGTGGCTGACTGGAAGACATTAAGTAAAAGAGGTGCTTGACGGTGACCAACATTGCGGACTTTCTGCTTATCGGAAATTAAGAAACCAAACGGCATTTTAATCGTCATATTCAAGACTAGCGATTAAACTAGAGTGAATTCTAAATTACAAAAGTTGACTTTTTTATACACTTTTGAAAATTACATTCTATTTTTTACTCATTTTGTCTTAAGTTTTTCACTTGTAGAAAAAAAAAACTATCGAAGCAATCATGATAATCCTAGTCCAATTGCTGGTTTATAATATATTAAAGATGTTTTATAAATTTGAATAATATCGGTGTAGTAGTTTCTGAAATATCGTGGTCACCGTTTCGAAAAATGGTGTTTCGAGAAAAACGCGTTTCAAAGTTTGTGCATATGCGGCGCGCGCTCCGTAAACCAACTCCGTTCCAGGGCTGTAACTTATAAACTATTTCGAAAAACGAAAAATCCACATTTTCTACACATATTGTAGATGTGATTTATGAAAAAAAGAATCGATTTTTTCGGCCCGGGAAACTAGAGGACCCCCTTAAAGCTCAATTTAACTCAAATGTTGCATATATATTAATGCATATTCAAGTAAATTTTTGTTGAAGAAGATGCAATAGTCGAAGTGAAATAAATGGCGGAGTAAATACCTATTGGCAATGTGCCTCTTCCTGGTGGAGTTGAAGTCTATGGTTTGGTTCGTCTTAAACAAAAAAAAATACAATTTCCCTTCATTCCGCATTAATGTCGCTATTTTTCAGTGTAGCCGTTCTTGATTTTGTTTACTGTTCGAAGTATGGTTACGTTTCGAAATAAAACGTATTTTTTCGATCTGAAAGATTCAAAATGCTCTAAGAAATAGATATTTTCAAAAAAAATGTTTAGGCTAAACGATAGCTGTGGCAATTGTTAGAAAAATCGTAAAAAATAGTTCCATATCCGACTATTTCGGCTCGAGTTATCGTTCAATTCGAGACTCCGTCAATTTTATAAATTAGAAAATAATTTTAGTAAGTATATACTAGAGGATGCACTTTCAAAAATAAAAAAAGATAGTTTTTCCATTTTCTTGTAGACAAAAAGAATTTTTATATATCGTTATAATGGGATTCTCCCATAAATCATTGCAAAATGGTAAACAAACACAAGAACTGAACGAAAACGGAACTATTAATTTTTACCATTTATTACTTAACAATTACAGAAAATAAACATTGTTTTTACGCCATGTATCTATGCCAATAAACAAACGCTTACAGTAGCCAATGTGCATGCATTTAAGTCTAGGTATATTTATTCACTCATAAATTACAAAATAAATTTAAAAAATACAATTCAGGGAATGTTTGTGTAAATAAAAACTATTGTTATTTTTCACCAATTTCTAAAATGTTATCAGAAAATCTTGTAAAACAGAATTGATTGTTGCAACAAATATAATTAACTAACTAAGGCCGAAAGAAGAATTGTAATATTAAAAATTGTTATGAAGCCAACATGTTTGCATTAAAAAGTACGATTTAGACAATACAACTTATCTTTCCTAATACTTTCGGTTGTAGTCTTTAGGATGTGATCTCAAAAATGAGTTTTTTTTTCAGTAATAGGCAAAATATACTAGCAGTGAATTAAAAAAAAAATAAATTGTGAAATTTCTTTTAATGATTTTTTATTTTCTTCATGAGGTAAACAAAAATTATATTATTTATTTACCATACGTGCACAAAACAGGTATAGTTTAACATTTTTTTTTCTAATCATTGTCATTACAATTTTTACATCCAAAATAACAATTTGTAATCATTTATCGGGAAACATCGACCTCCCCCCCGTCGAATTTAGTGAAATTTGGTATGCTCTTGGAATTGATAAAAATAGGCGATGCATAATTGCTTATATCGATGGAGGCCCTTTTACCATGGGTGAAACGCACCCACGTAGGAATTTGCAATGCTCGACTGTTTGTGGACAATCGACTAATACTTAGCCCAGTAGTGAGTATCATGCATCGATATTCTAGACTGTTCCGAACCTTAGCACAGTGATGGTACAGAAAATATCCTGCGTTGTTAAAAAGTTTGAATACGCAAAATTATTTATGAAAAAGTTGTCAATGCCAACAATAGGGCCAATGGCTGTACCGGTACAGGTTGGCCATCATTTGAACGTTGGGTAACCAAAGCTGGGTCAACGTTGAAACAACGATTCTTCTATTTTTCAGCCGTTACTTTTCCCAACGCCCTATAGCTAGCATTGCGCCAATGTACGAAGAGTACCGGGTACCCACCCAGAACGGACTGGTAGTGTTAATTCATCGAGTCGACCATACCAGGGTTAACCCAAGTTATTGCCAATATCATACCAACACGTACACCAGCATTATTGCTGGCATTCGAATGATAAACTTTCAGTTTCGGCTATTATTATAGTATATTGCATGACATACGCCCGACTATTGGGCTGAAGATAAAATGTTATTTCTCATAACTGAATCAACCCATAAACAAAATTACAACTGGTTCGACACCGACCCAGTTCTGCGTCGACTCTCCTGCACAATCAGCGCAAACAGCGGTTCGTAAATAAACCAACATTGGTTATGCATATAGTACCGATATTGGTATCGAAATCTCTCCGGCAGACCGACGATATATTGCTGTATACCACCATTACATACTATAATGAGAAAAATCTGCCAATATAATATCTGTCGAATCTCAGCGTGCGTTCGTCTCAGTGTTGATGAGAAACTGGAACAAGATTGATACATATTGATTTGAACTTGGATCGCCTTTGGTACAGGCGTCGGTGTCGATGTTGGTATGATATTGGCTACCTTGATCGAACCGTAGCACGGTTACCTCTAGAATTTACACCTACGATTGGTTCAGGGTGAGTGATCGGTGTTGCCCTTACATTTATGTGATTCTGGATATCGGGCCTTGGAAAAAGGACCTGCTGAGAAGAACCGTCGTTTGAACGTTGGGCACCCAATGATGGCCCAACGTTGAAACGACGGCTGACAAGTAACGGACCAGAGATTGGCAACTCTTTCATCAATAATGTTGAGTATTCGACTCTTTAAATGACAGGTGGATCATATTTGTACCATCAAAGCAGTAACATTTCGGGCAGTCTACAATATCGAAGTGCGGTACCCACTACTGAGCCAAGTCTTAGCTGATTGTCCACAAACGGTTGAGCACTGGAATTTCTAAGTGAGCGTTCGAACAATCATGGGCTGAAAATTGAATGTTCGTGGTTCATATACAGATCGACTATTGAGTGAGCGTTTCGTCTATCGCTATCAAATATGTGTACCAACGGTTAGTCATAGCTCGGCGTAAACTCAGGAAATATCGAGCAAACAATGATGGTCGAATAGTTACGAGAACCACAGTAACCCATGAATGCCACATCAATGAATAAAACTAAAATAAAATTCAGTCGTTGAAAATAATTAATTGTCACTATACTCCAATGATGCAAACTTGAGCGTCATGAATACAATTATTGGCACCCCTTAAAAGAAGAAGAGTAAGGAACGCAAAAAAGAAAGTTTATGCAAGTGTTAAGATGGCGAGCGGAGTCAACTTTTGAATTAGACGTCATAGAATTGATCTCTATATTAGACAAAAATCAAAATAAAGCGGAACGCATTTTACTTAAATAATACTATATGTAAAGACATCAATAATGCATATGGAGGCTAAAAATACTATCACGTTTTTTAATTCATACAATAATTTGTAATTTTTCAATGTTTCATTTCTGGTAAAGATACGGTAGCCATTCCTGGGCCAATATGTCCTACATGGAAATTGACTGTCGATCCAGCGCTGATGCAGTTTTTAACTGGATTGGTCGATGCTCTGCAAAAATGCTTGCAGCAAGCATCAATATATGACACTCAGTCGGCACCCATAGTCCAGACATCGCAGCCAACATAAGGCTGCTGAAAGACTCTCGCACGTCACATTCTCAAACTTGGTCTAAGCATTTTCGCTGAACATTGGCCATGGAGTTGAAGAAACTGAGCGAGCGATGGACTGACGATCAATTTCTGCATGCGGCAGAAATTGTAGCTGACGATGTTGATCATTTTTCGATGATCACTTTTTAACGGAGCAATATGCGAAAAAAATTCAAACTGCAATAGTGTTTCGTTTTTCGAGTACTACATATCGACGATGAGAGTAGTGCAGTTGCAATACATTTTATATTGTTTACTGCGGATATGCCATTTGGGAGCCGATATTTTTGAGATTTTTCTCTACTTGGGATGTAAATTTGTATACATGTAAAATATATAAAAATTCCGGGTACAAGTGTTTTTTTTATACCTCGCAACGAAGGGGTTATAACTGCCTTTTGTTTATTTACCAATAGCAACGTAAATTTCCAAAGATCCACTTTGTAAGCTTATAAAAGTTACACACTTCCGTGATACGCATTTACGCCTGCCAAAATAATTTTTAAATAGCGATGGTTATTAGAAGAAAAATAATAAATTTAATATCTTTATTAGAAAAGTTTTGAATGCAATAATATAAATTTTGATAATAAATTTTATAACTTAATTATCAGAAGAATATAATTTCGTTTCAATGATAAACTTCGGACTTATAACTGCAGATTTATTTGCTACGCATCGTTGTTTTTCGAATTAAAAATTTTAATATTTTTTTTCGAACCTCAAGAAACATAAAATTCAAATACTTTGCATACAAGGTGACTAGAATTGTATAAACTTTGAGGATTCAGTGTTTCAATTCAAAATTATAAAAACAACTGATATCTGCTGTGTCCTCATAATTATTGATGTAGTTCAGTCAATGATGAGCCAGCTCTCCTGACAAGTCAGAATCTCAGCAAAGTGATCTCAGTTCACAAACTCGGAGAAGTGACGGCGTTAGCCTCGTGTTCTACAGTTTAAGTCGTGTTCGTGGATTTTTGTACTGACATCAATTGATTTTGCTTGTAGGAGTTTTTCCATCGTTTACCATGAGTTGAGATGCACAGTGAGATTCTAGTTCTTTGCCAACTTCATTTTTGACCATTTCAAAAATAGTCAAAGGTTTCGATGTAATTGTAAAAGATTTAAACTGAACAAAAACGATAAAAAATAAAAATTCCTTCGTGATTTCAAGTATTACGTAAGTATTTGTAAAAGCTTACGAATACGTAAATATATGAAATCTCAAATATATTTTTCGGTTTTTGAGGATGCACGTTCGTAAAATGTTGTATAAACAGTAATACGCCGCTTTACGCGACTCCGTTATGCGCGGTTTCGCTTTAGCGTGAATTTCGAATTTCGCGTTAAAATTACTTTTTTGTATTCACTTTTGACTATGTTTAAACGCAAACCTTATGTAGAGCGAAGTATTACTGTACTCATTTTTCAACTTTTATTGCTATTAATTCTTAATTTTAAATTTATTTGATACATAATTAATAATAAGGAATTAAAATTATTTTATTAATTCTTATTGCTGTTCAATATGAATTTGTTTATCATTCATAAAACTTAATTACAATATTATAAATAATTAATATTAATGATAATACTGAATCTGGTGGCTGGGCGGTCGGAGTGCGGCTTGGTCGATCACCAAAGTTAAGCAGCGTCGGAAGCGGCTGGTACTTGTATCGGTGACCGCTTAGCCGTACTCTAGGGCCGGCGCATCCAGCGAGCGAGACGCCGATTTATCTGGGGCCTTGATGTACGTACTTTAACGAAAAGTCTGTACATCAAGGAATCAGAAGAATAGATGGCCTATATCGGTATGGGTTTTCCACAGTTTCTCCGTACTGTTTGCAAATGCGGTATAGTGTAGCGTAAGTCGGCTGTGGCCGCAATGGGGGTTACGCCCTGATGGGGTGTTGAACAGCGAAGAAGTTACGGTGGAACACGGAAGAAGGATACATAACCAAATATTGTTCTTATAAAAAAATGTATGCATAATATTTCAAATCTTAAAGTTTTTAAACATTTTTCATTGTTGTCCACTTTTTTGCAATGATAATAGTTAGTATTACTTAGTATGTATGCAACTTGCATTTGACATTAAAAGAAAACAGTTAAATATTTTATTTAACATGTGCATATATCGTACTCATTGTTCTTTGTATACTTAGCTGACTTGCTGCTCTTTTAATCAAACTACTAAGAGGCTTCAGTATATACTCAATTTTTTAGCAGCGCTCTTCCAAAAGAGTAGAAAATTAAGGTCTCACCGTAGATGTGACACGTGTATATTAATTTGTGCACACGTGTACATATATGTTTGTATGTACGTAATGTGCGAAAGGAGATCTTTGATACTTCTAGATTTACTAAAGACACTGCTAAAATCTCTTAAATCATTATATATAATAAAATATATAAACGCATACATATATATAAAAATTTCTCTTTCGCAGGTTTTGCCGAACGGAAATTTAGTATTTCCTCCATTCCGAGCTGAGGACTATCGTCAAGAAGTACACGCACAAGTTTACAGCTGTCTCGCTACATCCCCAGCCGGTTCGGTTCACAGTCGCGATGTCAACGTTAGGGCCGGTAAGTGCGCGAACTTTTTTCAAGATATCAGGTTTTTTATCAATTTCTTCCAGGTTCATTCTATTTCCAGGAAATAGATCGACTTAAATTTGAATCTAAACACTATTTCTTGTTTACAGATAAATTTTATTATTAGCTATTAATGAGAAATACCAACCTCCAATGATTCGTAATCTCAAATCTATTTATTAAGGTATTAATTACAGGAGTAGATGATGGTCTGTCGATCGTACGACTTGATCGAGCCATAAATATTCATGTTCCTACTGTTAAGACTGTTGTGCACATAAATTACAGAATTAAATGGGCTAGAACCGGGAATCGGTTCTTTAAGTGACTCTTTAAAAAAAACGGTTGTTTAAGTGGTTGCTAAAATGTTAATTTTTTTATGCTTTCAAATAACGCTTATAACGATGTGAATTTTATGATGGATATTTTAGGAAGGAAAATTCAAAGATCATGGCTATGTCTTATTTAAATGCTTTTGCAAAAATACTTATAGAAAATAAAATGTAAAGAAGTTTTTGAAATCGTTTTTAAGAAAGTTATTGGAAAATTGTTTTTACTTCAGTGTTAACTCTGTTTGGGTTGTATCTTCATTGTTAATCGGTGATATTTGTAGATTCCGTGCCCACAATTATTTTCAATTTTTGTCAGGCTCGAAATAATTAAGTGCTGTTGAAATCTGTAGATCATAACTGCTTTTCTGAAATATCGTAAAACTTTGACCTTCGATATATCGACTTACGGGAGTGCACGAAATGTTGTAAAGTCAAATATTGTAATTGATAATAATATATTCTATTGTGAATGAACTAAAAATATTACCATTCTTATAAATTTGACTTTCATATTTAAATATTTTTTCGCGAGGCTTTTCTAGAAGTACCGCTATAATTTATTATAAATGTCGGTTAAAAAGAAATGACAAGCAAGCTAATAAAATAATTTCATTGAACTGCGGAATATTAAAAATTAAAAAGTGAAATAGTGAACCGGAGAACATAATTAGTGATGGATATATTTTTTGGGTTTCAACTTTTATTTTAAACAAATGCTCGAAGATCGTCTTTGGGGTACGATATTAATACAAATTCGAAGTAAATTATTGTAATCGAAAATGTGATTTAGTAGTCTTCGAAATGATGAATGTGGATCATTTGTATACGTTAATTTAAAAAAATGGATTACGTAGAATGTCTATAAAAAAAGGTCAATTGTTATCGCAGTTGAGATCTTTTGATTCCAATAGCTATAATTTCGTAATAAGAGTTTTCAGGACTTTGCGGAAATGTCATTCGTCAGAGAAAGTTGGCATGTGTGATGGGTAAAACAATTTGGTCTCGGTCTTAAAGAATTCGAAGTTGTGGCCTTGTCAAGACGATGCGATCGGAATAGTTTCTGCGTAGCACGTTTCGCCACATACTTTAGCGAGCATACATACACCGGAAGCACTAACGTCTTTCGTTGATCGAGGGTTCGCATGACGATTACAAAGAAGGGATATTGAAATATGGCTACCGGAAGTGGAAACTCCGATTGAAGGCTATGTTTCGCACTTTCGCAATCATACATCTAAATAATGTCGTGCTATTTTTGTATATCTTTATTTTGTAACATTTGATAAGCGTGATGTAAGTGATCCATGATTCATTTCGGCTTAAGCAACGAAGTCTATTATGATATTTGATTGTTCTAATTTTTTGTTAATTTTTTACTTTGCAGAAAAAAATATTCTTTTTCAGGAACGAGATGGGAGAAAAGCTGTTTTTTTTAATATTTTGGATATTTACTTCAATGTTTTTACAGGAAAAATGATATATCAGACACAAAATTATAAATGTCACTTTAATATGTTGAATGGTTCATTTTCCTCTTCGCAGAAAAAATGATGACATTTTTTGTAAAGTGGAAAATAAATTATCGTCACTATTTTTGTTATATATTTTACATTTTCTTTATTTTTCAGGCTCTATTACGGGTGTTACACATAAAGAGAAATAAAGAGAAAAGATCCCTCTTATATTTTCGATTTTTATTAATTTTTTACTGGTTTAATAATCGTGGGCTTGTATTCAGATTATAATACAACTATAATTTTGTGATGTCACTTATTTTCATAAAAGACAATTTTTATGTTTTTCAATAGTAAGCGATTTTGAAAAAAATAACTAATGCAAAACGCACTGGAAAGTGTTGAAAATATTAGTGCTAACAGTGGCGAAAGTTTTGAGTAAGCAGCGATAAGCACTGCGGCAGATAAGTGTGCAGTGTCCAAAATCTCCTTTTTTAATATTAAATTTATAATTTCTTTGTGACGAATTCAAAGCCAAATATTTTTTTTTTCTATCGTGGATCGAGTCAACCAAATGACAGCGCTGATTTGGCATTTGAAGCATTGCAATCTGAGTTACTGTTTACGAGTTTTAAAATCGGAAAGAGTAGTGTTGCTTTCAATAAAATAATGTTTTATTTTAAATTAGTACTTTTTTTCTTTTTAATTTTCTTGAAGATGTTGAAAGACACATTTCATAACATTTAGGACTCTATTAATATATATTTACTACGACCATTTGATAATTTGTTCGACCAATTCAAGTGAATGTAACTGTGTAAAATCTCATGAGAAATTATTTTTAAATGAATAGTTGAAAGTCTAGCCAACCTTATTAAATTCCAAAGTTACTAAATTTATTTTTAGAACGTAACTCAAATCTAAAAAGAATAATTCTAATTTTGTATTATGTGAAATAGTATATGCATATATTGTATATTATATATAAAATAGACAAATAGAAAAAATTAAATATTGAATTATGTAAAAATAATGTGACAGGTAATAACATTTTGGAAAGTCTATCATTGCGAAAGTTCAATAAGACAGATGGAACAAAAAATATAAATTTCGCTGCATAATACGAAAGGTCTGAACATTAGGGAATGGGCGACTACTAAAGCTCACATTTGCGATGCTTTTTAATTAAATTATTTTCCATGACGGGCCTAGTAAATTGCATCCACCACCGCCATGCTAAAGTTAACAATCAACTCATAGAGTTTCCTAACAGAATTATTGCAGCACGCGTTTGTGTTGTACGCGTGGGTTATTCTCCGTACTGAACTAGAATACAGAATTTTCCGCACAAGTCCATTCATTCCTTGTGTTACGTGGTTCGGTATTCAAGCATTCATTCGACTTATCGCAGTCCTCAAGATCAATTTTTAAATTCTCCCAAAAGATTCATTTTCAAGGACGACCGGAAGTTTGGTGTTTGCGTGTAATAATCAATATGATTTGGATTGGAGTACGTATGCCATGTTTCTTATAAGAAAGTTTAGAATATTTGTTACTAGGTAAAAAAAAAGCATTGACATAAAAATCTAGTCAACACAGAATACAATAACAAATATTTCTAATAATATAAAACATTTCAAAATCGAAATCTTTTTTGTCAAGATTGAGGCGATGTTTTGTTACCCCTTAATGATTTCCTTGATATCAAAGATTCATTGTAAAAATTAGAATTGAAAGCTACGTTAAATACCTTTTACATAATGAAAATCTGCAAAAAGTGAGGTTACCAGTGCGAGCCGATGACGAAGCTCACGTCTCGTGTTACGGACGTGATAACGTCATCGATCCTACCGCAAGATATTAGGCGTTTCAATGAGTCAGAAATTTTCCAAACGCATTCAAGCCTCCTCTATGCAATATATAGAATTTTTTCACTAATTATAATATAAAGGGGGGAACCCTATTGTGATGCTCGGAAAAACGAGCTTTTTCATGTATTTTTTAAGCTTCTATTATAGTTTTTTTAGTCGCACCTAAAAATATGTTGAATCAAACACATTAAAGTAGATTTGAGTGAATTTTTATTGAATAAAAAAAATGATAATTTCAATATAAAAGGCAGAATTAATGCCTATCGAAAACTCTTTTTTTACTGGTGGCATTAGAATCACTGATCTGATTCGTCCAATAACAAAAAACAAAAAATTGCCCTTAATCTGCATTGATGATGCTATTGATGAGCGTAGCCATTCTTGATTGTATTCGTTTTTCAACATATGGCCACGTTTAGAAACAAAAGGAATTACTTTCGCCTAAAATATGGTCATTTAAGGTGCTTTAAAAAACAGTAATATTGAACATAAATCGCTAAGCGATAGCTATTACAATTATGTAAAATATCGTGCAAAAATTTGACAGTTCGAATAAAATGAGTTCGAAAAAAACGCACTATGAAATGTGAACTGGAAGAGCTCTACGCCCTCGTACTGAAAATGCTGTAACTATGTCATTTTTGTAAAATACGAAATAATTTTTTATGTGCATATTTTTGAATGTACAATCCGAAAAAACGAAAAAAAACCCAAAAAAATCTAAACAAGTCCAAACAGACTAAAGCAAGCCCAAATAAATCCAAACAAATTCATCACATTGTCACAGTGAGGTTCCCATTGATATTATATGGTGTTATGGCATTGCATAAACCGTAGTTTAAAAAAAAAATACATTTGTAAATTTGGTTATCACCCACAGTTGTAGCTCAATACTATGACACCGACGTTAACAAGGAATATGCAATTCGTGGGAATAGCGCGATCTTGAAATGCGTCGTTCCTTCATTCGTCGCTGATTTCGTCAAGGTTTTATCGTGGCACACCGATCAGGGCGAAGAATACGTTCCCGGAGATGATTACGGTATCTCATTCGATTTCTTGAAAAGGACTCACAAAACCGTGCAAAAAGTCGTATTTTTAGTAATACCCTACCAACACAAAGTATCAATACCTAGGGCAGCGGTAGTTGAAGCTTTTAGACGCGAGCAGACGATGTCCAATCGGATAGAACTGTCATTTTCAGAGTTGTTTCGCGGAAAAATTATGGAAAACGTTGACGATGAAAGAAATTAGTGACTATCTGTGAAATTTACGTTTTACGTTTCTCTAATTCATTTGTTTGACTTTTTTCAATTATATTATTAGCTTCCGTGTACAACTTTGCGGGCTTCACATTTCCACTTTTCTTTCCTTTTTCTCTCCCTTTAAAATTTTTTTCTCCTCTTTTCCAATTTCTTCGAACTTAACTCTCCAGTTTCGGCTACAGCCGACGTAACTTCAGTGACGGCCGGGAATGTACCCCAATCGCCCATCCATATGCCGTCGGTTTCTGATTGATTTATTTATTTCCCATTCAAGTTTGAATTTTTAGTCTGTTCATTTAGGGGGGAGCCTGCTTTAGAGGCTTCAAAAAATCGATTTTTTCGGGGATTTTTTTCCCAATAAATGAATTTTTTTTCAATTTGCAAAAAATTGTTGAATTTTTCACTTTTCGTTGAATTTTCTTGGTTTAACCAGAAGCTATACTATCGAGAAATAAAAATTTTTTGGGGTTCTTTGCTTCAGATGGAAATTGCGACCTGCATCTTTCCCGCCGCACGACAAATGCATACTCGAGGTGCTTCGGTGAAATGCTTGTACCAAGCATAATATAGCATATATCTTGGTGAAAAAATTTGAGAAGACTGTTAAAATATACAACAATAAATTCTGAAAATTTTGTTTCGATCAGATATATCTTTCATTCCCAAAAAAATCCCCGAAAAAATCGATTTTTTGAAGCCTCGAAAGCAAGCTCCCCCGTTAAGGTGGTTTCCCCGTGTCCTCGGCAAATGTAGTATAGCTAAGTCGGCTGTGAACGCGCCGTAGGTAGGTTAGCTTGGAATGGTCAGCGAGCAGAATTTGGAATTCGAGAAGAAAAGAAAGGAGATATGTAAATGCCCGCAAAGGTGTACATGGAAGAAAGGAACCCCCACATACTATTAACGTAAGGTTTTTCCGTAATTTTAGTTCAATCTTTGAGTTCTTTTGTTTTAATCTTTTTCTCCAATTCAATTTACGTTTTTCTCTGATTTATTTCGTTCTCTAACCAGAGTTTTCCAAATTTATTTCATTTCGCTACGTTAAGTTTCTTTCCTAATTGTTTTTATTTAAGTCTTCCCTCTAACTTAAGTTCCTCTTTTTTCCTAATTTATTCCTTTTGCCTAACTTAAATTTAACTTTGCCGTAAGCAATCTCTTTTTTCTTACTGTGGGTTATACCACTGAGATCTTTTTATGTGATTTTTTTCCTAAATTCATTGTGCTTGGGATGAACACCTTCCGTAAGCGACCCATCTTGATTTTTAATAACCGAGACATTCGAAAATCCTTGTAAGATCATTTTATAATTGGACCGTTGTAATTTGCATAAAATGTGCTGATTCAAATCGCAAGTTAAATGTAGCTGATTTAGCGATCGATAGAAATTCTGTGGAGGCGGATGTACATAGGTTTATTTAAATTGTATATATCTCAAACACTTTAAGCGAGCTTTAAACTTTATTGACCAAACTTTGTTATGTTATTTTGCAAAAACTATTACAATTTTGGCAACACACAGATATCGTTACAGATTCAAATTCCTTGTGAAAAAAAAATATGAACGATATGATTGGTTGATTATTTTGGCATATTCGGTGACTATCAAAATTCAAATCGCTTCATTATTAGTAAGGAATAGTTATTTTTAGTTTTCATCCAAATTTAGTGCCAAAGAATTAAACAATAAACACCGGCTTGGCGGAAAAAATTTCGGTAAATATTTTTTCTTCAATGATCAAACCAATGGCCTCCACTCCGAAACTTCATAATGGACTAATATATACCCATTTTTTACACATGCATCAAATATAAGCAGTTAAAGGGCGCGGTGAAACGAGGGCGTAAGAAAATCAATAACAACTTCCTGTATCTTCAGGCACTTTTAATTTCATGCAGATTACGTGCTGCCTTGACGTGTGAAGTCTTTTTATAGCCTGTGTTGTATGACATCTTTCTGCAGAATGCTTTCATATCTTCATAATGACGGTGCAGGTCTGACTCAGTGAAAACTGAATGGATTCTTACGTTGAATGTGGGGAAAAAACCGAAAAATCCTTTCATTAAGAATTCCTTTCTATAAACACACACGCGCACGCGCAAGCGCACATATATATGTATATATAAATATCTATATATACAATGTATATTTATGACTTTCGAAATTAACTGCAGGAGGACGTCATATGAACGATCCCAACTATGCATCAAATCATCATTAAGCAATTTTTAACTGGTTACGACCGTCAAATAATTATCATACAATGTTAACGTTGTAAACTCAAGTATCTAAATTTTTAATGAGGTCTCAGCATTTTTTGTGAAAAATGTATTCTAGAAAAAACTTGGCTCATCGCCGGAGCAACGACCTTAAGTAGAAAAAAACTGGACCTGTTTTCGAACTAATTAACAAGTATATTGTTCAAAAGAACGAAACGTTTTATCTTGTTCAAAAAGAAATCGTTATCCAGAATCGCAGGGGAATTATACGTTCCTTGACTAAATAAATATTTTCATTTTAATAATTATAATTACACATTTATTTTCAACGTAAAGGGTATCAATTAAGCATTTAAACAAAAATAAAAGAAAATGAAAGATAATATGTTAAATTGTTTCATAAAATGATACAGAAGCCAGATTATACAGTAAAAATGATATAGATTTTTTACCTCCAAAATTAAGTAATCTGCTTTCAAAAACTTTGGTAAATTTACAAACGTGAATATTAATCTCAGAGAAAAAATGATGTTCATCAAACGATTAAATCGATGCAAGAATGTAAGTGAGTTTATCAGCCTTGTAGTTTGTGTTCGAGTATCAGTGATACTTCGATTATACTTGAAGAATTATAAGCCAGACCAATCTGAAGAAAATGAAGGAATAGATGGTATTATCTCGCGCCGGATATTCTGAGTCATTGACGTAACCAACAATCGTCAGTCGTTTTCTCCCAGTTCAGTAAAACGATCTGAGTAATCGTCTCAAATGTTGTGCGAAATCGTCGCGTAAAAACAGACGTGAAAGTGATTGGAGTTTCAAGGCGTTTCTCGAGGCACCTCACTCACGATCGTAATATTAAAAGTAGGTTTACAACCGTTAGCTCAATTCCAACTTCCATACCTGCAGTCCTATTGTATCCTCAACAGGTGCATATTTCTTGCAGTACGATAAATACGTATAAATCCCATTTTACAATATTTGAATATTTTTTTACACACGTAAGTACTGCTTACAACACTTCATATTTAAAGATACTTTACACATATTTTTTACTAAATAAATTTTTTACATATAAAATATACGAACGAACACGCATCGTCTCTGTTCATGACAATGATATTTTTTAAAGTATCACGTGATCTTTGTAACGTATCTTAGGTCGGACAATTTCCGGATAAACATTTTGTAAACAAAGATCGAAGAATAAAGAAAATTGTTTTTGAAAAAATGATACAGAAATATTGTTTTTATCGCAATATTAAACTGTAAGCACAATCAAGTCATTTTCAGTTCATTTTCCGTCTAATATATAAGTTTGTATAATTGAATGACGCGTTCTTATGACGTTAGAAAATATATATGTATATAAGCTCTGTTATCAACAAACTAATTTACGATAATTGAAAATAATTATACACAGGGCGTTTGGAAATTCAATACATTTCTTTTAATGGACGAAAGTAGAGCTCATTTGTAGTAGAAAGTTACCTATCAAACTGTACCAAAACCAATACTGTCCCAGTAATAAAGATTTTAATGTTATCTATTAAAACATACATAAAAAAATATTACGTTGTACCAATAAGTTTTTAGGGAATTATTTTGAGGACTGTTCGGAAAAACGGCTAAATCTTTTTTTTTGTCATGACGCGCATGATTTGGTCTACAAAAATGATTTTACGGCTGGGGGGAGGGGGGGCTGTAATTTCAAGATTTGAATCGGCCCTCAATAGGGACCCAAAAATTATCACCGTATTAAAATTTTAGTTCAGTATTATATATTCAAAAACTATGTTTTGTATCCTCCTCTCCCCCGGTGCACCGTCATAAGCGGCTCAGCGCCTTCACCTCGTCGAGAGGTTGCACCTTCCGCATACCATATACAATAAGAGTGAGGGACGAGGGGCAGGATTTTTATGAAAATTTCTTTTATAGATCCCACCGGCCACCTTCAGTATAGGTGTTCAGAAAACGTTCAAAAATATATTATTTTGTAACCTCCGCAATTTGTTTTCAGCATCGCATTTAGAAAGCCTGTTTTTAATAAATGTTTAAATTTTAATAAATCGAAATAATTAAAAATGCCATATTTTATCACGTTTTCCGAGAACTTCAAACCCCATAAGTATGGGGTTAATGCAGAGTGTCAGTCTCCCCAACGGAATATCAGTCAATTTAATGGAATAAATAAGTGAAGTGGGTGATCGTCACACATAACATCGCCAAGCTTTTTTATTGACTATGCAAGTAGTTGCACAACATTTCTAGTGTACTTGTACGGTTTATGCGCCATAATTTTATATAGTGCTGTTATAAGATTTTGATTATAATAGTCGTATCATTTTTTTGGTAGTAGTAGAATATTTAAAAAAATATAATTTCGCAAGTATTATAATCTTTTGCGTAGCATTTTCAGTTAATTCGTAAAAAAGGCATTTTTTTACATATTTTTCGAATTCCTAAAATATTTCTAAATATCTTTCATAATACATTTATTATTACTTGGCGTTCTTTTTATATTTTTATAATAAAGTTTTTAAAAGTATTCAGTATTTTTCGCAAGATAAATATAAAAGCTAAAGAGAATAAAAATCAGCGTTACGTGTTCAATTTGAAAAAATTAATATTTACTGCTTTTTTATATTCAATACTACACCACTTTCACTGCTTTGCCACTTTACCGTTTCAACGATGTTTAGACTTCTAAACCAGTAGAAGCGATCTCTTCAAGGATGTTCTTCCCCCATAATCAATGTTTGGATGTTCTTCCCCCTTAATACAATAGTATATACAAAGTAATGGTAAAATCATCACATATAATTTTTTAAAGATAATCATTTGAAACATTAAGTTAATCTTCTGGAGCATCATATTAAAATGTATTAAAAATTTGAAAAAGTTTTACCGTTTGGTAATGGAGATATTCAGTTGTTAAAAATCTCAACTTTAACACGAGGTCTTATAAGAAGTTACGAAAAAATACGATTTTCTACAACAAATATCACGATTTATAGACGGTCAAACTTTCTCAAATTTTATACACGGTTGAATATTATTGTTAAGAAAGTTTATACAAATTTTGGATAAACTTTCGGATAGCGCATACCGCCGATGAATCTGAAATTTGGTATAATAATGTATTTTGACCTCCTAATCACGAATGTCGCAGGAAGAACTGGCGGAAACGCCATTTTGAATATGAAAAACGAAGGAGAACATTTTTTTTTGTTCGGTATACATAATCTCGCATTTCTAGACGATTTAGACTATTTTAGCTTTCTCCAGATAGGGTATGTGTTTGTACAGCGGAGATTAAGAACTGTGGGGCGTCACTCCCACATTTTCAATAACTCAAAACCTTCTCCGCTGTGTGTGTGCGTGTGTCTGTATGAGTGTGGGTATGAGCGTTAATTTACAGTCTTCTACAAGTGTTTACGTAAAATTCTCCACTGAGTATTAACCCTTTATGGAGTCATGTTGTACTTCTGCAACATACCATTCAAATAGAA
>JAPYZI010002783.1:0-21243 GCA_030523105.1 Ophioninae sp. A BG-2022a | reverse complement strand
CATTACAATGCGATAATTTTTCAATTTTTGGCAGAATTTCAAAGTTGGACCATCGATTTTTGCTAATTTTTCCATACATACCCCTTTGCCTCTTTTTTTGCGATTCTTCGAGAGGACATTCCGGGAAAACTAAAAGAGATATCGACACGAATCCAACGCCATTATTTAAGTTAGGCAAAAACCTTTTCCAAACCCTCCAAATGAAGCTTCGTAGCGTAAACGAAGCTCACTCTACGGCCTTTTGAAATATCGTGATTTTTAAGATTCTTGAAAAGTGGCCGGAGAGGTCGAAAAATATTTTTTTCCGTTTTTAAACTCTTTAAAGGGTTTATTTAATCGGAAATTTTCTGCTGATTACGAATATGCCCCATTTTTTGCCGAAAGTGCAAAATTAGATTGGGAAAATGCGAGTATTTTGATCAAGCAGTTACGTAATAAAAAAACATCGCCCGGATTGATAAAAAAATTATTTATTTTTGTTCCGTATCAAATACGAGTTGACGCACCTTTGTATGAGCGTCAAAAAAAAAAATCAGTGAAATTGACTGGCGATTCGTATTGGGTATTGCATCGTTTGGAATACTCGAAAAAAATAAGCCGAGGTGTGGCCACGCGCCATAAAAACAGGAGGAGGGTAAAACGCGGGAACGTGGATAAAGGAACGCCCGTGCCTAATAGTTCGCGACTGGAGAGCGCCGCGTTCAACTGACCGGGTAAAAAAAAAAGAAGGAAATAAACGGCTCGACTCAGCAGCACGAAAGTTTGAATGAGTGCGCGTGCGCACGCGCACTCGACACGACGCCTGCCCACGTGGACGAGATTCGACCCGATTCAATCATTGAACGGACGGAAAGATGGATGATGGATTAATTCATAGTTCGCGTAGATTCATTCAATAAGAAATTCAATCGTGACATCGCGACTCGTAAAATCCTTAACCCTTTAACTCCTTAATGGTTTTCTGAGAATATAAGGATTTTCCAGTTTCGTGTTGAAAAAAGGATTTCCGTTCGAATGAACTAAAAATAACTAAAAAAATTAACTAAAAATAACTTAAAAATTAATTCAAAAAATATCCCAATGTTTCGGCTTATTAGGTATTCATGAAATTGAATATTTTATTCAATTTTATTATTTTATTTTATTCAATGTATTTTATTTTATCACAATTAACTGATTTCTGTTAACAACAATAACAATAATAAAAAACAATAATACATTTCGTTATAGAGGAACAATCACGAGCCAAGTTTTTGAAATTTAATTTTAAAAAATGACAAGTTTGAACATCGTTGAGTTTGTTTGGGTTTAATATTTGGTGGTTTCTGTTGTTTGGGTTTATTGTTTGGTCTTTTATGTTGTTTGGGTTGATTATTGAGCTTTTTACGTCGTTTGGGTTTGTTTGGGTTTATTATCTAGACTGTTACGTTGTTTGGGTTTATTATTTAGTTATTTATGTAGTTTTTGTTTATTATTAAGCACGTGACTATCAAGAGAGAATTCGTAATCGTAATAAGCTAATTAACAAAAGTTATTTCGGGGACAAGGGACCCAAAAAATTCGATGAAGAATTTGGAATGACAAATTTCGAGTAAAAAATGTCAAAATTTGCACACACGAATATATAAGCACACAAAAAAGCAATTGTCGAGCGATCACGATTAAGCGAAATCGAAAACGAAACACGCAACGGAAATTGTTCAAAGCGTTCGAAAGTACTTTTTTTTTGGAATGTTTTGTCATTTTTACGGGTTTGACGATTTTCGCATCCCGAATAAAATCGATTTGTTTTTCGTTCCGGTGACGAAGAATTTCATTCAAACGTTTCGATGAGATTTTTCGATTTTTTTTTTTTTTTGTTTATTCTTAAAACGTAAACAAACGCTTATTCGCAAAGAAACTAGACCGTTATATGCCGGAGTAGTCAAGCTCGTCCAGTGACTTCGAGTGTACCCGTTATTCGGATGAACTCTTGTCGAGTTTAGTGCGGGAAAAAAAAACACCGTTTTGCACAAGTTGTCGAAAGAATGAGACAAACGTGTAGCTCTACAGTGCTTGGCCGCGAAGTTCGATCGACTCGTTCCGTCGTATCCGATGAAATTGTTATGAGCAACGAATTAAGTGCGCAATAAAAACGTTTGCCACTTACGATGAATTATTATTTTTTAAATTAATTTTTCTAATTAACAATAATGGATAATAAATTTGTAATGAATAAATAAATATCTAATAAATAAATCACTAGTAAATAAATTCCTAATCAATAATATCTGGTAAATAATAATGTGTACATAATTGTATTTGTAGTACAAACAGTTTCAATGGAAAATTGTATTCAACGAATAATTTCAATAAACAATTGTATATATATATATATATATATATATATATATATATATATAATTTCAATAAATAAAGGCATAAATAAAGAATTTTTATAATTCATTGCGCTTGTAATACAAAAATTGTAATTACGTTGCATTTTTTGAAATTTGTAAATTGAATTAAATAAATAAATAAATAATGATAGTAAAATGATTAAAAAAAAAATAAATTATTCAATTAAATTAATCGCAATTTAATGGTTCTTTTAAAATAAATAAAAATAAATAATAATAAAACGACAAAATAAAAATGAATCAACCACAATTTAATTGACCTATTAAATAAAAATAAATAATAAAAAAACGACAAAATAAAAATGAATCAACCACAATTGAATTGACTTATTAAAATAAATAAAAATAAATAATAATAAAACGACCAAATAAAAATGTATCAACAACAATTTAATTGACTTATTAAAATAAATAAAAATAAATAATATTAAAACGACAAAATAAAAACGAATCAAGCTCAATTTAATATGAAAATGTAAAAGTTGTGTCTTTGTTTACGAATGAATGTTCGGAAACGTACGCGACGTTAAAATTGTCGTCGTATACCGGGAGAGCGACGATTCATGGCTCGTGGAAATGTAAACGAAAACAAAGGTGTACGACGAGGCGAAACTCGGCGGTTTCACACGCGTGCACATCGAGCAGGGTAGCAGTAGAGGAACGAATCTATAATCGTGCTTTATGCATTTTGCAGCGAAGCTCCGAGCGCAAAATGTTAGCGTTCGAAGGTTGCAAAAAAAGAAAAAAAAATGTTTATATCAGCCATAGTCGGGGCGAATGGGTGTCACGTCTTTAAATAGACGATGCTGGAGGAGTCTCGCGTATCAACAGAGAAACGATGGAAATTTTGCCCACGGAGCGAAACCCCATCGCCGGGAGACCGAGACTCCGCCAGTATCCTTTCGCATTATGTGTCCGTATAATCGTGGCTTTTTTTAGAAATTACTCTCATCGTTTCCTCGCGTATTTTCGTCTCGACGCTAAAATTTTGTTTCTTCCGTTTCTATTTTCTTCGTTTCACTTTTTTTTTCTTTCATTGCTTTGGAAAATGTCTTTTAGTTGTTTCGTATTAGATTTTTTTTTTAGGCTTATTTATATTTGTTTTTTTTTCGTTTAATTTATTATTGCATTTTTTTAGTGTCATTTATATTGTTTTTTATTGTTATTATTTTTTATTGATTTTTATTTGATTTTTATTTATTTGTTTTCGTCATAGATTTTTTTTTCATATTAGATTTTTTTTTAGGCTTATTTATATTTGATTTTTTTTTTCGCTTAATTTATTATTCAATTTTTGTAGTGTCATTTATAGTGTTTTTTATTGTTATTATTTTTTATTGATTTTTATTTCATTTTTATTTACTTATGTATTTTTAACGTCATTTGTATCAAATTGTTTCGTAACACGATTTATATTCGATTTTCTCGAAGGTTTTTGTAATTCAATTTTTGGTTTTTTTGCGTAATTTGTAATTAATTTTTATCGTTACGAAGATTCGAAGCTTTTTATCGTTTTCAACAAAAGTTATCGGCTCGTTATCAAGCTTTTTTTTTATCTGGAGTGCTACTTATCGCAATGTGAACTAGAGGAAATTTCGTATTATTCGTATCGAAAGAACATTTGACAATTTTAATCGAAAAAGAAAAAACAAACATAAAATAAACTCGTTATTTGTATTCTTTTAATTATTTCATTTTTTGTCTTTTCATTCATAAGGAAGTATTTTTTCACAGTATTTATAAATCGTGTAAATTTTCGAATATTCAAAATTAATATACCAAAAAAATAACAATCTTTTTTAAATTTTTATGATTAATAGAAACAACCACTTAAAAATGTTATTTTTCGTAAATCATTATGACTATTGAATGTCGACAGTAATAATAAGCACAATTAAAAAAATCATACTTCATATTAATTATAAAAAATCACGCGATTCATGAATTCAAAAAAATTCATGTCACGGGAAAAAAAAAAACAAAATTCCAGCGAAATATCGGAGACCAAAAAAAAAAAAGAATAATGCATAATAATATATAATAAAAAATGTTAGATCAGTGTAATCCTAAGTGTACAAATAATTAATAATCACGAGCGTAATTCAATAGTCATTGCGTGAACAAAAAAATAACGAACATTTTTTGGAATTATCCTCTTCAATTCTACACGTTGAAAATTTGGAAAAAATGTATTTTCATCTTACAACTGTCACCGTATATCGAAAAAAAAAAAAACTCGTCAACAAACAGATTCGCGATATTTTGTCGTCGTTCTTCTCTCGATGAGAAGCGACCCCTCGCGAGGTCCGTCGATCACTGATATCGGCCGAGGCCCGTACAACCGTCGCTTCGTAAAAGTTTATTCTTCGCGCATGCTCACTCGCTCGCAAGCTTCTTTCGCGGTTTACTCTCCTACCGTTTTTACACGGAGCGTGTGTAACGCGCGAATTACGAAGTATCCGTAACTCGGTGTGTATTCAGATGTGATCAATGGTTTGCGTTGATCGTGCTCGAGCGTGCGCGCGTCCGTATCGGGGAAGTGAGGTCGAGTTTGTTTGAGAAGAGCTTGGAAGCTCCTCTCGAGAATTAATGGCAGTGAGAAATTGGTAGAATTCGATTATAACAACGAGACAACCGTCAACTTCGCGTTTCACAATTTATACGATCCGATTGTGTTTGGCATTCGAGAATTATTTCGTTGCGCTTTTTTAACGAAAATTTGAAGTTTGAGGTTCGGAGAATTTCTTTGGGACTCTTACCGGAAGTATGATTTTTTTTTTACTCTTACGTGTTGATTTTTATTTTTCTTTCTTTAGCTTCGATGTTTATTTTTCCGCTTTTATTTTTGTTTTGTGAGTTTTACTTTTAAGGGGTTTTGTTCTATTTCTCGTTTATCAATTATATACCGGGTAAATAAGAAATAGAATAAAATCTGGAGTATATTTTATATATATTATATAATTGCCCAGATATTCTAATTTCCACGAATTATCATTCTCGTCAATGAATTTTTATTTTCAGGTTTTGTCTTTTTTTTTTTTTAATACTTCGAATTAAATTTTTATTCTTCGATCGCCGTATTGAATTTTGAACTTTGAACTTTTTATAATTGAAATATTTTCGATTTTCCAGGAATATAGCCGATCGGATCGTCGAAGCTCCAGCATCAAAATTTTCCACAAAACAAAGCCAGAAAAAAAGAAAAAGAAGAAAAAAGGAAAACAGAACTGGAAGCGGAAAAAGGGGAGGTTACCTCGAGTCGTTCGGTGGCCTTGAGTAGTCTCTCGTAATCAACGGTGCCCTGAACGGTCAATAGTTCCATCATGTAATCGGCCTCCTGTACGGACTGTTGCACCATTTCGAGTTGTCGCTCGAATCTACGCCAGAGGGCGAGTCGATTTTTCAAGGTGGCCAAAAGTTTGGCGCATCTGGTTTCCATTTCGGTATTGACGTCTTGAAGGTTGGAAATATCGCGTTCAACGCCGACCGGTGAAACGGTGAGTCTGGTGCCACCGGGAAAAGTGTGAAGCATCGTTCTCAGTCCCATTAAATCTTGCCAAACGAGAGCGAGTTCGTCAGCAACGTTTTGGCATCTCTCGAGTCCGGCGGCGACCGAATCGCTTCCTTGACTTTCGGATTCCTCGCATTGATCGAGAACGATCGATTGTCTCGCGTGGGATTTCCTGACCCGTGATAATCCACGTTTTAGGGATTTCAAGCGTTCTCGCAGCGATTGAGAAGTGTCCAATTCTTCGCTGATCTGAGATTCGATCCGACGAGCCAACGATAGTAGAAAACCAACTTTTTCGCTTTCCGTTGCCGGCAACATACCCAGCCTGCCAAGTTCATCCTGGATCAAGCAAACGCGTTCGTAAAGAACGCTCAACCTTTCAACGTAGAGTTCCAGTTCTTCGGATGTTTTCAATACACCGTGAAAACCGTCGATCGTCGCTCCAAGCTCGTCGAGCTCTCGCTCGAGCAATGCCAACTTCTCGTTAACCGGGACCACTTCCGATGACAACGCGTCAACCACCCCTCGCTGGATTCCACCGATCTTGTCGGATATCGTTCGCCAACGATCCTCCAATTCTATGTGAAATCGACGCTGCAACATCTCGTCCGATATCGGCACTGCTCGCACCGCTTCCTCGAACGAATCGTTCGCTGAATTTCTCATGTTGTTGTGCAACTCGTATTGCGCGCGCAGCTCCTGAAAATCCGATCAACCGTTTTTCATTCTTTATTGGGCTGGAATGTTATTCCGGTTTTTTCGTGTTTTTATATATTTTTTGTCTTCGAAAAACATTTTTTTTTCTATGGTTTTTTTTCTTACAAAAATGTTTTTTTAGTAAATGTAACTTTTTTTTTTTACAGAAATTTTCAGCTGAAGAAAACTCATTATTCTTGGACAAAAATGAAAAATCGTGATAATAATGTTTTTTTTTTTCTTCAATGCATCGTTGCTCCGCGTGAATTGACTGAGCCCGAGTTATTAGTACTTTTATTCGTAATCAGAAATCGAGGGGACCACGTGGACGAAAGTTTGGAAGCGGTGGAAGTTGTTCGGTGCGATACGTTGGGGGGTCTTGACGTGCGGAGTTGAGAGCTGGGTTTGATAGAGAAAGAGAGAGAGAGAGAGAGAGAGAGATTCGTATCTAGCAGGAGACTCTGTATACACTCGGGCATCAAGCCAAAGCTAATGAAATAATTTGACCCAAATGGAAACTCTGTATATCTCAAGGGCTTCCAGTTCTTTTTTTTTTCGTTCGTTTGTTTCGGAGTGAAAACGAGTTCGACGGAATAAATCGTGCAGGAAATTTCTTGATAATTCGGTGAAAAAAAAATTCTAACGAACGATACCAAGTTTGAAATTTAAGGGGGGACAAGGATCTGAGATACGAAAAGCAAAAGCATATTTTTGTAATTTTTTGGTTACATGGTAACCAAAAAATTGGGTTGAATTTGAACGAAGGAATCAACGAAATATTCATTTTTGTATTTTTATTGAAGGTGCGATTAAGAAACTTCGATTTCTACCAAAAATTGCTCTTTTTATTGAATAAAAACATTAGTTGTAATTTAATAAAATATTTTTTAATTTAGTATATAAATGAAGTATGCAAAATTCAGAGGAAAACGGTTCAAAAAAAGTTTTCGAAAAAATGTTGAGACGTGGACTTCAAATTTTCCAAACATTTTCCTTATAAGTTATATCAGAATTTTTTTTAAATCAATTTTTCGACCTTTGTCCCCCCTTAATATTATTCTCTCAATTTTTAGACTTGCGGTAAATACTCGAAATAAAAATGCAATTGGAGAGTTAATTACCCAGAATTGCCGCATGTGTCCATCGGGCTGATCTTTCATCGAATCGAGTTCCCTCTCTGCCCTGGATGTCCAATCCTCGATGCGACCGAAGAGAATTTCCTGATTGTTCCAATTGTCCCTGAAAGCGAGCAATCTCCTAAGGGACGTTTCCACGTCATCCTGAAGCTTCAGTATAACGTCTAGGGCTTCGTCGTATCGATTATCCGGGTCTTCGATGCTGATCAATTCTCGCAGTCCACTTGCCACCGCCAATAATTTAACGAGACGAGCGTGATGGGACTCTATGTCCGAGGACAGCGACTGTTGGATTATAAATGGACTCGAAGTTACCGATCACCATTGACCTTGGTTATTTTTGGATCTACCCTGATTTGAGATTCTGCCGAATGTTTTTTTATTGATTTTTCAAATATTGAAATTAAATGCTAGATTGAGATATTTGAATAAATATTTTCGGGACATTAAATATTCTATGGAATTAAATTAAATAGATTTGCCATTTTTTTTTTTAAATTAAATTATCATCATTCTAATTTCTAATTAAATGAAATAGGAATTAAATCTTAAAATGAAGTAGATGAGTTTGGATATGATAATGACGATCCAAGCTCGTGTATTGAAAAGAAAAAATCATTATAGTATTTTCAGCACTTTTGGCAATTTAAGGAAATGGCAGCTATTTCGTCATGATGTTCTGGACCAGATGGAATGCTGGTTCAATTTTTCACGAACGTGAATTCGAGGCTCGTAAAAAAGTTTTTTTTTTTTCGATTTTTATCGAGGCCAAAAAGCTGAAGGATCCAAGTTGAAGCAGCCGAAAAGCTGGTGTCGAAAATGTTCATCAAATATTTCATTTTCAAGTTTGACAAGTAATAAAACAATGAAATAACTTGAAAAAACGATAATCATAATTTTGTAAAGAAGAAAGATCTCTGTCGAACGAATGTGTTTGCCATAAAACCGACCTGATAAAGCGAGATGTATTGATCGTAATCGGAAGAAGTGACGGTTTGGAGATCCGGAACTCGTTGATGGGCGACTTGCAACCATCCGCGTTCTTCTTTGAGACCTTGCTCGAGGACGATCCATCGGGATGCTGCGAGTGACATTTGTTGGGCTTTAGAAGCTGCCAAATCCAAAAGTGCGATTGCCCGGCTGTGCAAACGTTCGTGAAGACTGGAATGTTTCATTCGGGTTTCCGAATCAAGATTGCCTTCCAGCGATTCCAAAATGGCGCGACAATGATTCAAATTAACAAAGAATTTTCGATGTTTCTGCATTTCTTCTTGGAGGTGTTCCAAACTCGTAACGGTTATCGGACTGGCCAAAAGTTCTTCGGCTATTTCCGTTATTTGAGCAAATTCTTGAAGAGTTTGCTCGTACTCCTCAGCCAACGAGAGCAGCTGGTGAAGACGATCACGCTCGATTCCAATGTTGTTCTCGATCAGACTCGTTGTCTCGTGCGCCACGTATGTCTCTTCCGGTATTATCTTCCCGGGATAATCACGCAACAAGCCGCGCGCAGCTGCTACGAGCTTTCCCGTTTTCCACATGTGGCAACGATTCGTGTTCTCCAATTTATCCAACTCCTCCAACTTCCACATCGTTGATTCTTCGCTCTCGATTATCAAGTCCAACTGGCGACGCTGCTCCTCCACCAATCTGTTTTGGCAAAGTCGGAAACATAAAGATTCACTCCTCAATGGACGAAACCGGAAGTAGGCGAGTAGGCAAACGAAAAAAAAAAAAAAAAAAAAAACAGCGAGAATTTATTCGACAGCGTAACACGAACGAATGGCTAATATATTTAATTATTTAATTATTCCTAACCTGTACACATTGGAGACTCCGTTGATGAATTCGTCCCAGCGTGCAAGTTCAGCGTTGGTGTATCTTTCGCCATCACTGGTGACATCTTCGATGGCTTTAACTTGATGTTCCAAGGCATCCATGCATTCTCGAACTCTGGATCGTTCGTCGTCGGGATATTTGTTTTCAACGCCGATCCAAATATGATCGAGTTCTTTGATGCTTTGAGCGACGTGATTGAGCTCGTCGCGTAAATCGATGAAATTCCGAGTGTCGTCACGCGTGGGTCCATTGGGTTTTTCACGTCCGAGGAATATTCGATATTCAATAGTTTCCAACCAAGTTGAAATCGTTTCAACGATAGTAATCAAGATCTCTTCAACTACGATTATATTATCTTCTTCTACGGCGTTTTTCAGCTGTGCCAATTCTTTTCTAACTTCCGAAGCTCTCTCTTCAGCCGGTTTGGTAGTTTCGACGTCTTCCAAGGACGCGACGTGAAGGATGTTCGAGAGATGGCTCGATTGTTCGGGTTTCGACAAATTGTTCAAACGTTCGGAGACCATTTTGGTTGCTTGGGTTTTCGCGATCATCTGATTCCGGGATTTGTCCGATTGAGCCATCGGAAGACTACCGGATCCAGGACTCGGTGATCGTTTACCCGGAATATCCTGGAGCTTCGATATTCCTCGCTCTTCCCAAACACTCGATTCGGCAATCACCGCCGCGTAACTCTTGATCTCGGATTTTCCCTTCCGTTCTTCGGTCATCACCGATTCCATCGGTGATAACGGCTCCTCGCTGGTATCCATCGGCTCTGGTGGTTCCTCGATTCTTATCGATTTTGGAAACGGACTCGATTGGGACTTTGGTTGTTCCTCGACCACTTCTCGGAATGGAGAGCTGAGGGTATCTTGGGGGGAATTCGCGTTGTCGTCTTCGTGGATTATCGCTTGAGGTGATCTGGCTCCAATGGTAGTCCAGTCCGGTTGGTCCTCAATGACGCTGCAAACAAATATCAATACGATCATCGTTTATTTAGGAAATTATATAAATATTCAATTTTTTCGGTACAATGAAAAAAAAAACAACGGTTTCTGGTTTTATCGATGTTTTGTGAGTTGAGGTTGGTTCGAGTGATTTATTGATTGCAGCGTCGCAAAATATACGTGAATTAATAAGAATCGATTAATCTACCACAAACCCAAACGAATTGTCGTTTGGGTTTCGAATCGCATCGAAAATTAATAATAATCGATGAATTCCCCCAAAACCAAACAAATTCGACAATGAAAAAAATCGATAAAAAAAAATAAAATAATTCTTCTTGTAGGATTGAGTTGGATTCTATGGAATCCAACGATGCGAATTTCAACCCCGGTTTAATCGTTCGATAAACTTTGCACACCTTTGTTCGTTCGGCTTAGAAACGACTTCTCGAATCGGCAATTGATGACGTCGTTGTTTAATCTCGGTCAACTTAAGGTCCGTGTAAACCCGACCGATCGTTACGTTGTCAGGTATTTGTTCATCTTCGCCACTCTGCGATTCGTAACCTTGAACTTCTTTACCACCGACGTTCTTTCGAGCCACTTCTGAGTAAGAGAGTTTCAGGAGAACGTCTCTGGATTGAGGTGCTTTTCCGTAAATCGAGTCTAGCTCCGGACGATCGTCTCGTTCCAACGCTGGAGATTCACGAGGTTCGCTCTGCTTGTGCTTTCTTTTCCGTTTGTGCCTTTTGCTGGATCTAAAAGTTAAAAATTTGATCTCTTCAAACGAAATGAAATTCAATTCAATGAAATTTGATATCTTGAATCGAACGAATGATTTCTTGATGAAATTTGATTTCTTATTTTTTTTTTTCGATATTCAGTAACGGCTGAAACAGATTGGAAACAGAGCTACAGGGGTGGGACTGGTTTGATGACTTCCTGGGTTCATTGATAACTTCCTGACTTAATTTCGTAGAAAATTAATTCAGGTAAAAAAGAATTCATTCGGAAAATTTCCCAGTAAGGTGGAAACATGTTTTCTCCGGTTTTTCTCCAAAAAGTTTCAATTCACTCAAAAAATCGGACAAACTTTTGGATAAAATGGAAGTTTTTTCCAAAAATGTGGAAAAAAAATGTTCCTAGGACGGAAGTAAGTGCATAAACTTGGGATTTCTAGAAGTCCTCTTACCTGGTGGATTCAGAGGTTTCATCGGTGGCACCCTGGACCAACGATTCTTCAACGGGTACGCTGGGAGTTTCCCTGATTCGTTCCGGAGTGGAAACGCTCTCGAGGAACGAACTATCGGTAGTCAAGCTGTCGCAGATTTCAACGGTCGCGCGTACGTGAATTTCGAAAGACGTTTCGGGTGTGGATTCGGGCTCGGGACTGACGTGGATCGTTGGTTGTCCAAAAGATTCGAGTTTCTCTTCGTTCGACGTAATTTCTGACGTTACAACGGATAATGGCGATTTTGGGGTTGCGGTAATTGGAGGAACTTCCGGTTTCGATATTTCTTGTTTTTCGGGCACAACTGATTTTTCAAGATCTTCGATCGCTTCCGTTACCGGTGTTTCCGTAATATCGAGGAATCCGCGGCTTTTCCGAGGCCCGATTTCCGGCACTTCCGGTATCGGAGATTTCGCGATGCTCGCGTCGAATGAATCACTTCCGGTTTGTTCCACGATTTTCGATGGACCATCGAGTTCGACTTCGATCGTAGTTTCAGCGGTTTCCAATCGAGACTCGGACATCGTCGAAACGTCGACGAATTTAGCAACTTCCGGTGAAGTTGCAGTTTCGGTGGTACGCGCTTGAGGTTCAGGCATCGTAGATTTGTCGATGGATTCGATTAATGGAGGAGGCGTGGTTGAAGCATCGATCGTTTCCGGTTTGAGAATCGTTTCGTCAACGAGGAGATCGATCACTTCCGGCGAAGTCGTTATCGTTTCTCTTACGAGTATCGCGGAAGTCTCATCTGGTTCGACCGTTTCCGGTTTCGTGGAAGTTTCCGGTGTTTCCGGTGTTTTCGTCATCGTTGAAGTTTCAACGGACCCGATTGTTTCCGGTATGGTGGAAGTTTCCGTTGTTTCTTCAGGTTTCACCGTCGTTGAAGATTCAACGGATTCTATCGTATCCGGCATAGTGGAAGTTTCGGTTGTTTCAGTGATTTCCGTCATCATTGATGTTTCAACGAACTCGACCGTTTCCGGCATGGTGGCAGTTTCCGTTGTTTCCGTTGTATCCGTTATAGTTGACGTTTCAACAGCCTCGAGAGTTTCCGGGACGATTATTCGTTCATCCGGAGGTTCATCAGGCATCGTGGAACTTTCAGCCGACTCGACGATTTCGGACATGGTCGATTTTTCGATTTTTCCAACTTCCGGTTCGGGCATCGTTGACGTCTCGATCGTTTCGATGGTATCAGGCATCGTTGAAGTTTCGGTCGTTTCGGCTTTAGGCTCGGACATCGTCGAAGCTTCGACGGCTTCGACGAGTTCCGGCGTGGTCGAAGCTTCGACAGCTTCGACGACTTCCGGCATAGTCGAAGCTTCGACAGCTTCGACGACTTCCGGCATAGTCGAAGCTTCGACAGCTTCGACGACTTCCGGCATCGTTGATTCTTCAACCGATTCAACGACTTCCGGCATAGTCGAGGCTTCGACGACTTCCGGTTTCGTAATCGCTTCAACGACTTCCGGTATCGTGGACGTTGACGTTTCAACGAATCTTTGGATTTCCGGCATGGTCGATGTTTCCGTTGTAACGGGACTGGGTTCCGGCATCGTCGAGTTCTCGATCGATTCAACGGTCGTTTGCTGTTCGACCGAGATTTTATCGGTGTCGGCTTGAACGCTGATATCCGCGGTCTCCGGTCTGATCTGCGCGCTTTCCTCGCTCTTAGCTATCAACTCGTTCGTTTCGATTTGTACGAACGACTCGGTCGTTTCGATTTTTCGTGGTGAAACCGTTTGGGACTCTTCCTCGATCATTTTGATGGGTTCTTCGAGGCTAGTTTGGGCGGAAAGTTCAACCGCTTTTGGAAGTTCCGGACTGACGGTTCGACTCGTTTGTACGGTGTTTTCTATCGTGGGTTCCGGTGATTTGGTTTGGATCTCGATGTTTCGAGTCTCGATCTCGGATCTATCTTCTCTAGGGCTAGTTTGGGTTTCCGTTGTTTCCATTGTTGTCGTTTCGATTATGTTCGCTCGCATCTCGAAGTTTTGAGAAATCGGTAATTCTGGACTCGGTACTTTGCTCGTTTGAACATCCGTCTCGTTAGTTTCGATCGCTATCGGCGATTCGGTTTGCATCGATGTTTCCTCGATTTCTCGAGGGCCCGGTGGTGGTGTCGTTTGAGTTTCGGAAGTTCCAAATTCCACTCTTTCCGTCGCTTCCGTTTGGATCTCCGTGTTCTCCACTTCGGGAACTTCCGGGCTTGATCTCTCGCTAGTTTGAACGTGAATTTCTGTTGTTTCCGGGATTTGGCGAGGAGAAGTCCGGGCTGGTGTTTCTTCCGCGATTCTTTCGATCGGCGATACCGATGGCGTCGTTTGCTGTTCAACGTTCGAACAATCGTTTCTTTCCGTTTGCGTTTCGATCTCCGTCGTGAATATCGCTTCGACCGGTGAAGTTTGAGCTTCCACCGAATCGAGTCGAACTTCGATCGTTTGCGAATGAGTCTCGACAACTTTGGTACTCCCGACGTCAACGGGAGTTACTCCCGGGCTCGTTTGAACTTCGGCACTCGCCAATTTGACGGTTGTCGTTGACAGTTGTTCAAACGGAAGTAACGTTTGTATTTCAGAATCGAGGACAGGTGTCGGCGATGTTTGTATTTCCGTATCTTCGGTTCTTCGAATTCTCGATTCGCCGTCATCGACTTCCGGTTGCGTCCGCGGTGAAGTTTGAACTTCCGGTGACGCTTCCGCTGTGACGTCGACATTATTTTCAGTTTCTATTATATCTTGGATTACGATATCGGTTTTTTCGACTTCTTCGGTTACTCCCGGTGAGATATTTTCGAGTTTTTCGACTACTTCCGGCTCGACTTTTTTGACTTCTCCGGCTAGGTCCGGTTCGATTTTTTCCTTTCGGGTTTTCTTGCCGCGACGCTTCTTGGAGATTTCCGTTTCCGTTGGTGATTCGAATTGGAGGGTGTCCGATGTGATTTCCTGATCAGTTTTCGTAGTTCCGGTGCTCGAAAGACCCTTCGGAGAGGCTTCCTCGTCGAGCGGCAACTTTAGCTTTTTCTTCTTCTTCCTCCGTCGCTTCGGAGCGTCGTTCGGAGTTTCCTCGGCCGGTGAAAACTCGTCGAGAGTCTTTTCCTCGGCTTCGTAACCGCTCTCCTCGAGACTCGGGTCTCTTCGCGCGGAAAAAGTCAGGGAAGAAGTTTCGGTGATCGCGGTGACGTCGGGTTGCGGTTTTTCGGATTTCGTGGATTCGCTCGATGCTAAATCGATATCGACGGATTCAGCGATCGTAGTAGCGATGGAACTTATCGACGCGAGTTCTTCCTCGGTCGGTAACTTACCACCGGAGTCCCCTCTCTCTCTACGTTTTTTCTTCTTTTTACTTTTTCTACCGTCGACGCTGGTATCACCTTCGCTTTTTGGCGTTTCGATTTCTTTCTCCGGTAATCCCGGGAGTTCGGTCTCCGATCGTGGACTCGTTGTTTTCTCGGCGGTTTCCGGTCCGCCGCTTCGAACGATTTTATCACCGATGATTCTGACGGTTACCACATCGGCCGGTAGTCTTATGTCCACCCGTTCTTGGAGTATTCGATGAAACGGAGTTTCGTCTTCGAGACCCGTCGTCATTGATACCGAAGATCCAACGTTTTCGTTTCTCTCTTCGACCGATAAATCCATCTCTACTTTTCTCATGATGGATTTGTGTTCAGGCTGAATCTTGTGGTCCTTCGATGATCCCGAATCGTGTTCGTTGGAGTCATCCTGATCGGAAGTTTTCGATCGTTCAGGATAATCTTTCGTTGATTGTTCGGATGTTTCTTCGGATGGCTCGGTCGTTGGTGGTGATTGTTCACGATCGAGCTCCGCAAGATCACCTCCTTCTCCTCCGCCTCGTCCATCCTCTTCACTCTCGAGAACTTTCGATCCTTCTAAGACAACGGAATCTTGCTTTTTATCGGATAGCTCTACGTTGGTGCTTCTGTGCTCTTTGTGCTCTTCTAATACTACCGTGCCTACGTCATTACCCTTGATCGTTATAATCCCAAGGTCATCGGACTTACAGCTCGGATAATCGATATGAGAATCATCCTCGTATCGTTTTATCGTTTCCACGGTAGTTTCCGGTATCCCTGAAGTCCTCGAGACTTCCTCGTACGTAGTCTGCAAAATTCGAGACTTTTCATCATCATCGGGCTGGTCTCGTTTAGCTTCGAGCTCCCATCGATTTACCTCAGGAAGAGTGTATTCCCGCTCGTGTTTGTCGATCCTCGACGTCACCTCTCGAAGTTCTTCAAATTCTGGGCTTTTCAGCGATGATTCCAATCCCGAAGATTCCAAATTTTCGATCCCAGAGATTTCGGTGATCGGGGATACGTCTCGAGTAGTTATCGGGATTTCATCGTGCCGATTCGGTTCAACGTTCATATCTTTCGCGAAAGGACCAAAGAAGGGACCTTGAAGAGGACTGATAGGTCCTTCCTCGATATCTTCGCGATCCATTCTCGCCACGTTGATGTTTATCCTGGGTACGTCTTCGTCATCGATCTCGACAATTTCCGGTTCTTCGATAACTTCCTCGCTGGTGGTTTCTTTGCCATCGACGATCGTTACCTTACGGATAACTCGTTTGGTTTTTGTGATAACGCGTCTTGTCACTTGACGAACGGTAGCGCTCACGGTTGACGTTTTCGTCGAGTATCCAGTTTCCTCGAGTTCCCCGTGGTCGTAGCGATCCGCGTCCTCTATTTGACCTTGAACGATCGTTCGCGCATACCCGGTTGGTGCTTCGACTTCCCGGACGTCGGTTTCTTCTCCGGGTGTTCCAGTGATCACTCTTGCACCGTAAGTCCGTTTGGTCGCTGTTTCCACGCTGCCGTCCGTTTTCTTTTTCGTCACCGTCACTCGCTGACCTCTCAAGGTCGCTTCGGAGAAAGCTCGTACTCCGGATGACCTCGATGGGTCGTCCAATAAGGAAACTCGGGTTTCCTCGTTGGATTCTCTCGTAACAAGAGTTCTGCGTAATTTCCTGACGATTATACGCTTCGTACCGTCCGCGTCGACGACGACTTCCGTCGTTACGTCGTCCGGCTCTACCAAAACCGTTTCGAACGTTTGGGGCGCTGCGTGTTGAATGTTCAAAACGGAACTCGCCGTTTTTTCGATTTCGGCGTCACGGTATTTCATGTCGACGATTATGTCGTCCTGATTCGAAGACGGTAACGTTCCGGGCTCGAAAACGTTTTTCGTCGCTATCTCGATAACGTCGTGACTGCCGTCGCTTCTCTTGGTAACCTTTATCGATTCTTGAAGCTTCTTATCGTCGTCACCGAACACTTCCGTTGTTTCGGATCTTCCGGTCCCTGCGTCTTTTAATCTTTCAGCTTCTTCCGGTCTCGACGAATCCTGCTGATCGATCGTCAAACTTTGACCGGTTTGGAGGGAAACGTCGGCTCGCGAAACTCCGAGCTGAGAACTTATGGATGGCGCCTGGTCTAACGTCACGTCTTCGCGGTATGATCTTTTATCGGCTAAATCCACGTCCTCCAAGAATTCCTGAAAACATTCGCATTTTATCGATGGGCAAAACGAACTCTCCGGACGTCGAGATTTCCCTTCGTCTTCATAGGTTTTGCAACATCTGTTGGGTTGATTGATGATGATGATGATGATGATGATGATGATGATGATGATGATGATGGTCATCATGATTAATGATGCTGAATAATCGTTTTTTTTTTATTTTTTCGATCCTTAAGAATGAACAGCTTAATCAGTCGGTTAGAACTCAAATGGATCAGCCCATAATGACCTTTAATTACGTGGACAATTATTATTGCTAGTTTGTTACGAGAATATGAATTTTTGTTATTTTTATTCCTTACGATTTCCTTAATGTCGTTACGATTGTACGTTAAGAATTATCACGAGTGACAGTGGGATTCTCGCAACATTTGACGTTTAGGACGATTCAGCTTCTTTTCATCATCGAGCACGAAATAATTGTAATTTTTAATAATCCCCGAAATAATCGAAAAAGCTATAATAATTCCGATTTATTCAAAAGAAATTAAATATCGAAACGAAATTCAGTCATTTTTCACTATATTTTCATATAGAAGTAAAAACGATTTCAATTATTTCGATTATATTGAAATATTCGATTTTAAGTGTTTATTATATTATTTTTCATAATAATAAACCGCGAATAATCGAACGGAAAATAATTCTTGAATTCGCGTATTTATTAAATTAATTGAATAATAATTTTCTTCACCTTAACGTAACTCGAAGAACAAGGCGTGACGTGACGCGACGAAAAATCGAATCGAAGATAGAAGATAAACAAAAAAATAACGAGTAGTCAACGATAATAGTTTAATGGTGCCAAAGTACAGAGGTCGTGTATTAACATTCTCTTAAATACATGCAACGTCTACGATACAGCCACCACCTTAAGCTAGTGACAATTTTTTTTTATTTGCGTATACGAAAAAAAAAGAAATAAATAAACAGAAGACGAAACGAGAGAGCGAGAGATAGAGAGAGAAAGAGGACGAGAGCGATAGAATGAGCGTACAATGAAATGTGCGATACAATGAAAATTGTACAAGTGACGTTGGAGTGGGGACGATGAATGCACGACGACGACGATGACGATGTCGATTTTATACCGTTCTGCAGTGCGACATTCAATTACACAATATACAGCATGTGCGCCAAACAAACCCTAAAAAATGTTTTCTCACGCCTGCGAAATATTTTTTTCACACGATTGTTGTTCGTCGAAAATTTTCGTTTTTTACCAGCTCGAACATTATTCGTTAAAACGCTTCGTTTTGTTTCGTTATTTTTTGTTTTTACGAAAATTCATTTCTATTTCGCAATTTTGAAATGAAAACTTTAAAAAATGAAAATATAAAGAAATTAAAAATCTTTTAAAGATAAAAAAACGACGATATTTAAATGAAGAGATAAAATAACCAACGAAATTAAACCCAAAGATAAAAAGAATGAAGAAATAAAAAATGAAGGAAAGAATTTCACGATTTCAACGTCGTATTTTAACAATCTTTGCAGGATACCAAAAACTTGAATATTCAATTGGTAGAAAGATCAAAAAATGACGAGAAAAATTAACGAATTTTCGTCGCTCAACGATTATGCGAGTTATTATCACAGCTGTAATAAAATACGGTGTTCCATGAATTTAAGGGGTGCGACGAAGAATCCACTAAACGTACGAAAAGCTACCAACGCCAAAAAAAAAAAAATCTTCAATTTATGCAGCGCTGAAGTTTCGTTATCCAGTTCCAGTTTGGTGCGTTTTACATCAGGATGTTCCTTTTTTTTTTCGAAATCAATATTTTTCGTTTAATTATCTTAACTAATTAATTAAACTAATTACGTTTAATTAATTACGAAATTGTACAACAATTAATTTTGCTGGATTGTAGGTAAATTTGAATTTAAGGGGCACCCCGATTACCAAATTATCGCTTACGATCGAACCAATGAATTTTCCTCGACGAACATGCGCCATTGTGTAGCTGGTGGAATGGAATGGCGACGAGATAGCTCGAGATATATTACAGTGAGATTGTAGCAAAGGTAAAAAAAAGGTATACACAATTATATGCAAGAGCGTTTTTTTCTACCAGCGTGTATTGGGTTGGACAAAAAATAACGTCGTCTTTCAATAGCGCCAATTTTCATCAATTTTTCCCAGAACTCTTCATCAACCCAATCAACGTTTAACTTTCATTAAAGCATAGTTTAAACCTAACGGTATTTATAATGTTTGCAGAAAAAAGGAACATCAAAATGGAGCTCGAAAAATAATAAACACTAAGGATTTTCTTTTCTTCCAAAACTTTTGGAAACTGGTAGAAAAATTAGATTTGCAAAAATTAGGGTTTTTGAAAAAATAATTGTTGGTGAAAAAGTAAGATCGATTTTCAATAGAGCAATTTTGGATTTTTGAAAAAAAAATAGTTCATGAAAAAGTAAGATCGATTTTCAATAGTGCAATTTTTATCACAAATTTTTACCGGATTTCTCATCAAGCAAATCGCGTAAATGATGATATTATTTAAAAGATTAAACTTTCAAGCTTCATTCGAGAGTAATTGAAGCCTAACAGTTACCCCTGACGTTGCACCAAAAAAAAAAAACCATCAAAGTGGAGCTCGAAAAAGAGGACGTTTGCTTTATCTATTACTTTTTGTTTCACGATCGCGCAAACGCGACAAAAGGCGACGAAAGAATTTCAGGATTTGAACGAAAGCTCTTATGTACGGAAAAAAAAAACATTGATTTTTTTTTACCACAAGCCGCCATATTACTTTTCGACAAACCCAATACGTTCCTACACGTTCGAGTCTACCCTGCGAAAAAATCTTGCAACCTACAAGAAACCGGAGACTCAAGGGCACGACGAAAACGGCTCCGTCCACTTCGAGATTTCGAAAGCACTGTTCTCTCAAACGGCTGAACGGATCGGTACGAAATTTGTAGCGTGCATTCAGGAGGATGGCACCGAGGGATCCCCGGTCGCCATTTTCTATGAAAACGTTTAATTATTGATAAATCGGGGTTTAAAAAGTTTCGACTATCTCTCTCGCACTCGTGTGTCAGGTGGTAACGTTCGTCGTGCCCTTAACATTGATAATTTGCCAGCTCAATTATCGCGACAACTATTAACGTAACAATGATAATAATGATTATTAAGAGGTATGCCCGCAACCGCAGCCCGAAGTGCAACGAACATTGCGAAAGCTCCTGAATTCTCGTAAGACCCGAGTACCTTCTGCTTGAGTCTCAGTCTCGAGGAAACTTCGACGAGTGCGTCCCTCAATTGTTTCGCGAGGTTTTTAACTTCCGGAAGTTCCTCGAGTTGGCCAACACGTTCGATACGTTCGAAGAGTTCGACTTCCAGAGCCTGTCGACAACATATAGTTTCCGCTTGAAATGAATTTCCAATATTCGAGGTTAAAAAATAGAAAAAGGTTCAAACGAGGAATTATGTGACAACCTTGTAGGTCGACAAGGAGTGTTGCTCGTTGAGTGCAACGATCAACTTCCTCAGCCAAATATCCGTCTCGTCCAAAAATAGTTTGTACGCGTAAACTTCGCGTTGTCGTTTTTCCTGGACTTTTTGGGCTTCCAGGAGGGCACCGTTGCCAGCTTCGGCGTGGCACTTGAGACCAATTATCGAGGTCCGAATAGCAGCGAGGCTAATCGTGAACTTCTGACACTCGTCGTATCCCAAATCGTTTGCGAGGTTTTCGGAGAGCCTCGCTGCGGCGTCCTCCAGGTGACCGAGTTCATCGAGTATTTCCTGCGTGACGAAGGTCATCCCCGAGTAATGCCAAGATATTTCATTCGATGGACCGGGGTCCGACGTTTTTTTTTTTTTTTATTACGTTGCGTTTAATCGATGAGTCGAGGATTTTAAATGCTCGACCGAGTCGCCGTCGACCGAGTCGCCGGCGACCAAGTTGGCGTCGACCGAGTCGCCGGCGACC
>JAPYZI010002782.1:0-22057 GCA_030523105.1 Ophioninae sp. A BG-2022a | reverse complement strand
AGGCAAAAACCTTTTCCAGACTCACCAAATGTATCCCGATCGCCTAGGAGAAGCTCACTCTACGACCTTTTGAAATATCGTGATTTTTGAGATTCCGGCGAAACGGGCCTGGGAGGTCGAAAAAATTTTTTTTCCGTTTTTTAAGTATTAAAAGGGTATATTTGATCGGAAATTTTCCGCTGATTACGAGTATGCCCGAGTTTTTGCCGAAAGTGCAAAATTATACAAGGAAAATAAAAAAAAAACGTTTTTGCAATGTTTTTTTTACGTTCCACCCCACCATAAATGGTTGAAAAATTCCTCGGACCGAACGACGCGGTTTCTTACGTTACAAGTCTACTCCCCCCAATCCCCCTCGCACAAGAGACGTACCGAAGTCGTTACCGGAACACATTCCCTCCCGGCGAGGGGGAGGGGTGGGGAAACGTATATACAGACTTGGTTGGATGATCGCGTCTGGTAACCGCGTCTCTTCTTACCGACGTCGTGAGCGCTTAACGAACTTCCTACGGTTGTACGATCAACCGCAACCCCCCTACTGTGTGTATCTACTATTTCGTGTCCCGTGCAGGCACGACGTTGGGATATGTAATACGTTACGAAGGCTTTATCAAGGGCTCCCTTCGTCGAGGATTCGAGGTTGCTCCGTCGCGTTTTCCATCCCTCCGTGGTTCGTTCTCGCATAATTAAGAGGTCTTCAGCAACGCGTTCGGTAGTCGAATAGACATTTCGGCAAAGTATAGTTATAAATCCCGAATTGAATTGGCACTGCCTGGTACAAAATCGGGGCGAATCGAGCCACGAACACTTTTTTTTTTTTTTTTTTTTCAATTTCGTTGTTTCGCTCTGGGTCGTGGTAATTCGTTTGGGTTTGTTTGGGTTTGTTTGGGTTCTCGAGAGGAGAGTTTGTTTGGGTTTGTTTTGGTTATCGAGAGGAGAGTTTGTTTGGGTTTGTTTTGGTTCTCGAGAGGAGAGTTTGTTTGGGTTTGTTTGGGTTTGGTTGGGTTTGTTTGGGTTCTCGAGAGGAGAGTTTGTTTGGGTTTGTTTGGGTTTGTTTGGGTTCCCGCGAAGATAGTTTGTTTGGATTTGTTTGGGTTTGTTTGGGTTTGTTTGGGTTCTTGAGAGCAGAGTTTGTTTGGGTTTGTTTGGGTTTTCGAGTGTAGGCTTTGTTTGGGCTTGTTTGGGTTTTTCCGTTTAGGGTTTGTTTGGGTTTGTTTGGGTTCTCGAAAGTAGCGTTTGTTTGGGTTTGTTTGGGTTCTCGAAAGTAGCGTTTGTTTGGGTTTGTTTGGGTTCTCGAGAGTAAATCGTTGCATTTTAAACGAGGTATTTCCGTTCCCAATTTCATCATGCCCCCCCCCCTTCCCCTCCTCGCGTTATTAAAGCTGAAGATTACATTTTGCTTTTAAATATATATATATATATATCGGGTGAAAAGACGTCACGAACGTGCCGCCAGGACACAGCTGGAAAGGGACCAATCACGCGAGATTTCCGTGAGCAACGCGAGGATGGACGAACGAGTAAACGTTTCGTTCACTGACTGTCATTATATATGGATTTACATTTATCAAGCGTTTATCGAAAGCGACGGTTGAACCAGCCGGGAACGAGAAAAAGACGAAACTGGCGAGGAGGAGTAGGAATGAAAAGGATAAAATAAAAAAAAAAATACGAAAAATGAAAAAAAGAAAAACAATGATTGATATGTGATTCGAACCGTTCGACTGATTCGTCCGAGTCACGCTATGTATCATCGTTTGTCCCGCGTTTCGACGATACGATTTTATTTATATACTTATTTGTATATGTATATGTAAATGTGTATATATATTTTTTAAAAATGGTGATGGGAGAGATTTCTCGAAGCTTTTCCCACAATGGTTATTTTTATTATTATTATTATTGTTTTTCCTCCTCGTTTTCACTTTTTCATTGGTTTCGTCGTTCGGTTTATGGGAATTCACGAGAGGACCGGAAGTGAAGAGGTATTTGAGGACACTTCGAATTGCGTTGAAAAAAGAATTCAATTTTGAAAGAAATTGAATTTAAACAAAAAATTAATGTAAAAGAATTGAAGAAATAGAAATTAAATTTTTTAAGTTGAAGAAAAAAAAGAATTGTATTGTTAAAAATTGAATAAAATGAAAAATTTAATAAAAAGATATCAATGAAAAAGAATTAAACAAATAAATATTAAATTTTTTAAATTAATTTATATTAATTTAATAAGAATTGATTTAAAGATTGGAAATGAAGGGGGCGAAGAAAAATGAGAATTCTTGAAATCTTGACGAATCTATATATTTTTCGGAACTTGTTTTTTTTTTTTCAAAGCAAAAAATAATCGGTTTACGTCATGCAAATATCAGAGTCGAGGGAGACAATCGACGGACGACGGGTCTGCTCAATTTTTCCACCATTAATTCAAGAAGTCGAATGGACCATCCAGCGATTTAGTGTCGCGTGCAGTTCCGATTTATCGCGGATCACCTCGAGCTGATCAGTCCATTGTTTTCGCGTTTTTTATGCAGGTCCCCATATATTCACACACACAAACACACGCATATATATATATACCATTTTTCATTACTTTAGATCAATTATTCAATGAATAATCAACGAAAAAGAAACAACAAAAATTTCAAAATGCCGTAGCGGTTACAAAAAAAATCGCAAAAATCGAAACTAAAATAAAAAAGCAAGCTAGATATGTCCTCTTCAAAACGCCGTTTGCTAAATTCATTTACGATTTTTTTTCGCCGAGATATACTATTTTTTCTCCGGAAAGAAAATTAAGACGTCCAATACTTTTGACCAAGACTGTACACGTATATACGCATAGACATATAATTCCGTATAATGGGACAGTGACTATGATGATACGTTACTGAAGAGAGAGAGAGAGAGAGAGAAAGCTAGATATCAAGTGACATTGATACCGAGCGCCAAGGGCGTCACCGGGGTCGTACAGAAGCTCCATTCGGCCTCCGCTGTTGTTTCCTCCATTGCGGATATTTGAGACCCCTTAATGCTTGGAATTTGTACTCCAGCTTGCATATTATAACTCGGTATAAGATTGTAAAGAATCTAAATAACCTTTTCCTCCTTTTTACCAACCCGTATATACATACATCGTGATACAGTCCGTGATAGTAATAATAGGGGTAGTCGGTAGTTTAAGCTCGTAGTTTTAAGGCCTTCACCGTGGTCGTTCAGTCGAGTCGAGCTCCGAGACGCCGTACTGCGGCAAATTCGTGTCGTTAGCGAACGAAATCGTTGAGCGTTCTTTGCCCCCCACCCCCAGCCCGCGCACTAGGCTAACCCAAACCCCCAACCCCATCAACCCTCTTTTTTCTGACTCTTTCGCTCATTCTTTGCAACCGGTTGCACGGGATGCCCGTCCATTACGAGTTGGCGGCAATTTCCGGGGGACGTTTGAGGACAGCGGTGGAGGGTTGGGTGGGAGGGGGTGGGTTCGATGCTCAGGGGGATGGTTCAACCCCGTGGTAGCTTCGTGAATTTCTCCACCGTTTGCGTTACTCCGATTTCTACGGCGCGCTCGTATAACGCTTCCCAACGAATGGACCGTTGAGCGGTACCGGCGTGAGCCCGTGGGGAGGCCGAGAGGAGAGCCCCGAATACTTTTGCCGCTTCCGCTCGTAAAACATGCCGATCGTTATCGGTGTGCCAGTCCCGGGGACTCCGTGAAACCCACTCAACTCGCAGTTAACCCTTCCGCGTTCCTACACTGTCTATAATCATGTGTTACGTCATATATGTACCGGGATTATACATACGTAGATCCCGAAATGTATGTACGTGTATGTATAAGCGGTAATGCACAAAATGCAGCACCCGGAGAACAATGAAAAATAAATGGCGTGGAGCGCTGTTCATTTTGTCGTATGTGTATGTATATGTATATATGTATTTATATATGTATATAAGCAATTACGTAGGTAATGTGTATGATGGACATAATGGATGCTCTCTATCTCTGCTTACAATGAAACTGTGAGGGAAGCTTCGTTGGGTTTTTGTATTTTGTCTTTTTTGAGAATTTATTTATTTATTCTTTTGGTTGATGGGAGTTTGTTGGTAATTTTGTGTGTGTGTGAGTGTTTTTTAATGGTATTTATTCATTCGTTGTTTGAGTTCAAGAGGGTTCGTTGGGGATTATAGGGATTTTTTTTTGAGGATTTGCTTATTCATTGTTGATGCAGGTAAGGGGGTCCACGAGCTTGAGGAGCAGGGGACATTTTTTTTTGACGCCATTATTGGCCAGGATACGTTGGAATTCAGTTATTAATACTGTGCAGTTTATCGCGTGCTATAAAAATACGATTTTAGACGCCCACGAGCATTTTTTCCATCCCGAATAGCCTTTTATACTAGTCGTACACGCTCTTACCGGACAGATGTTGTAAGTGAAAATATACGGTTAAGGAGAAGCAGTACGTTCTTATAAAAAATGATACCGACTCGGCATATCCTTTTCGACGTTTTGTATAACTTTTTTTTACTAATGTGCTTCAAGGTCGTCCGTCAGGAAATAAAATGGCGATCCCACATTTTCGAGTACAGCCCCCTCAGCGGAAACTAGAGAAAACAGCGGGCGAAAAAGAAATGACGATAACGACGGATGATCCAATCAATACGAGCATATTGACGGAAACGACGGAAGGTTGAGTCTACACGCGGAGGGTGACCGTTCGTCCGTAAATTCACGCGGACTTTCGCCGCTAGACCTGTCTCGTATAAAACCTGAGGGTTCCGCGAGAAGTCAAGCCCGATAGTTCTTTTCGCGCCGCGGCGGACGGGCATTCATACAGTTTTCCCCATCGTCCAAAGTTTACACCAGGGTGGTGCACCCTGGTGAACGCTGGAGGGATCTATCCGGTACGTTATACGTTCACCTATGCATTGGGGTATGGCTCTTTCGAGGGGGAGGGTGAATTTTTATCTCTCGGATTTACGGTTCTCGGCCTGGCCACCGCGTAAATCGTACCGGAAGTGACGGTGGGCGAACGCATTGATTCAGTGTTTCCTGTGCGGTGGTGCACTGACTCACCCTTGCTCTACCATTGCGTATATACAGGGTGAATCACGAGAAATGGACTCACCCTGATACGTCCGAAACCCAATGACCCTCATGAACCATTTTTTCACATTTGGCCTAACAGGACCAAAACAAAACCTCGTGTGCATCATCAATTAGGGTCATCCTTAGTTACTCCATTGCCCAAAGTTACCCCGAATGACCTTATTCCACGTTTCTAGGTCGAAGGTCATTCGAAGGTCATATTTCGAAAAAAAATCGAAATTCATCTTCGGAATGAGCACTTCCTAGCGTCATATCCAATAGAGACATCCTGGCGTTTGTTTCTCAAGGCTCACCCAATACATACACACTTATATACATATATAGTATATAGATATATCCACGAAGATGTACATAGTCGATAGTTTTATGGTTCATGGTGCGATGGTGTGCGACGACGTACTTTCTCGAGGTTCACAGCATCCCGTATATAGATGTAGGGAAATAGTGAGAGAGGTGGCTGGTTCCGAGGGGTGGATGGTGAGGAAGGGGGCGCCGGTTGCAAAAAGAGAAGGATGCTGAGCAGAGCGTGCAAACTTTAAACGCATACATGCGCAGACACTCACAAATGCACACGCAGGATCTCCCGCTCGGATAAGCGCTACCCGCACTGCCGGATAAAACTGGGATAGGAAAGAGAGAGGGTCGGAGGCTAGAGTTGGGGGGTAAGATACGTACGTATGCGATTTCTTCGGCGGAATGGAAGAGATCGATGGCACTCTGGCAGCAAACCAGTAGTGCGCACGCTATAGTGTATACACGTATTATTATTATTATTATTCGTATTGGTACACGTATACAGGGTGATTCAAGGAAACACCGAAACATCACTTTTAGACATTTCGGAAACCGAAACGAACGCTTCGAACCGTCATTTGCTAGTTCGTTCGACAGATTTGAGTTCAAGGTCATTCGAAGGTCACTCGAAGGTCATTCGAAGGTCACTCGAAGGTCACTCGCTGATTCGCAACGCGCAAGTGGAATGAATATGAAGTTCCGTTGATGCGAACTTTCATGACTTTGGAGAAAAGTAGAACGAGCGATTTCAAGGAATAAGTCCAATCAACGATCACCCTGTATGCATAATATTGGAATACGTAAGTGTGTCGGTGGTGGTGAGGGCCGCGGGGGCGTGTTTATACGTAGATGAAACAACCCTGCAGCGGCGCCGAGCGACTTCGTGCAAGAAGAGTCCGCACGGGTGCATTGGCCACTCCCGGTCGCACTATCCGATATATGTATACGCGAACGGTGACGCCGAGCTCGTTGCACTTTGCACTACATTGTTACGTCATCCGGGGACCTCGTATTCCGTATTGTTACGATCGAGAAACGGCAACACCGGAGGAGGATCATAGTTCCCTTTCGTCGTGGAATCGGTACACCTGGTACCGGGGTAGGTTTCCACGTGCTCCACCCTGCGAATACAATCCTGATGGAAAATTCACTCCGGTCCTCCAGTCACTAAATTTATTTCCCGTCTACGTATTTACGAATCTATTTTGTCCGAACGGATCGACCGTTTCGTAAACCCCTTAATATATCCGGTTAATTTGAGACGTTCTCCGAATGAATGGGAAATTGTTGATCGGCGAAAGTTCGGGGACGAGATTTTCGTCCTTGTTCGATGAGATGGGACTAAACTTTAAGAAGCAGCGAGAGACATCGATGTCGGTATTGCAGATCGGTGTAACTAAAACCCACGTATTTCCTAAACGGGTCTTCAGAATTTCACGAAACTTTACCAAGCTGCCTCCAGTCGACTAACGAACCGTTTTATCCTCGTGAAATTGTTTTTTTAATCATTTTTTTTTTCAACATATTTTCAACAATAAATCTCATCCCAATCTGTTCACCCGCTTGAGAGAATAATACTTTCGAAATATCGAAATCGAATTGTTCCTAAAAATCGTCCGTCGGCACTTTTTTTTTTCTTTTTTAACACGCGAACATGTGTTTCAACAATGCAATAATTATTTAGCGGTGTGAACGTACCCGATAGTTGTTATAGCGATTTAACTGAGTCGCCGAGCGCAATCATCGCGCTCGCTTTGTAGGTTGATAGCATTCTCTTTCTCCCTCTCTCTCCCTCCCTCCCTCCCCCACCCTTGTTCGTCGGTTGTCACGCTTCTATGCAGTTCTAAATGTTAAGCCGTCGGCAGCTGTGCAGGCTCGTTTGCATGGGCATAACACGTAAATTGGCCGTGAGCAGCGGCCTCTATCGATCTCTCTCTCTCGTTCCCTATAACCCCCACCTTCTCCCCCTCTCCCCATCGTCGTTCTGGTGCAGAGATAATGGCGTGAAATCAATTTTCGCGCGGAGAGGTTACAATAGGCTGGCGTATAAAGTGCTGTCGTAATATCGATATTATATAATGATAATAATAATAATAATAATAATAATAATAATAATAAAATTTGCTTATATATATATATATATATATAAAATATCGATATTACGAGAGAAATTTATATATGTATATTTATCGGTGCAATCATCAAGCATAAAGACCATAAACCGTCACCCGTACCCCATTATATTTAGTATTACGAGATCAGCTCGTCTATGGCTAAATTTATTTTCCACCTGCGATAAAGAACTACACTTGTCTCACAAATCGTCGATGATTCATTGTTAATCGTCGTATAATTCGTGTTGTTCGTTTTACTTCGTCGTCATTATTCAGGCAATTCACTTCATTGTTTGGGTTTGTTTGGGTTTGTCGAATTGTTTTTTTTTTTTGTTAATGATTGTTGATACATTATAATTATGATGGGAATAATAATAATGGTAATAATAATAATAAGAGTTAATTAATTTTAATTGGTATATTATTGTTATTTATTGTTTATTTTTATTGTTTCAATATGAAATTTATATTGAATAACGTTTTAAATGATTATTTTGAATGTTGGATTGTTATTATTATTGTTATTTTAATGATTTCATGATTTGTTTATTGTTTTTTAATTTATTTTATTGTTATTGTTGTTTGATTATATTATTGTTAAATAGAATTTAAAAAATTATTATTGGCATTGAAAAGTATGTGGATTTTCCCCAATTCGCTTTAACCTCCACTTCGGCCCACTTACCGACCGCAATGTATTTAATTTTTATGATTACTCGCTGAGAGGCTTGGGGGGAGGGGGAGTTAGCGAGAAAATACCAATCGATGCTGACACCCCCGCGGCAATTTTTGCTCGATGAACCGAAAAATTAGAAAATGCGAGCACGGTTAAATACACAGGGTGACTGCTTCAAAGGACCGATATCTTTATTTTTTTTTTTTTGTACCATGTGCTTTTGAAAATGCTAATCGAAAAATTGCTTTGCAATTTGCGAAAATGAGGGAGTTGCAATTTTTGATGGTAAGCAGACTAATTTCGAATAAATAAATAAAAAAGTTAAATATTTATTTCAACGAGGAATTAATCAGGAATTTATCGAGAAATCGATGTACAGGGCTGCTCAAAAGTTGTAGACATTAAGGAATTTTTTTAATTGGTCAAATAAAATTTGTAAATAAATTAAAAAATCAAATATACACAAGAATACAATTTTTAACGTATAAAAAAATATTTAAAAAATTGTTTACGTATGAAAAATTATAAAAAAAATTTTTCATGTATACAAAATCATAAAAATAAATTCGGTAATGAATTTTTAATGAGGTTAAGAATAATGATATTGATGGAAGGTTCAGATCGCGAATCGGTCGTCAACCTATCAAAAGACAAAAAAAAAAGATGGAATTTCCAACGCCAGGCTCGAAGACATTTATTCCCTTTTGATTTACTCCTATCTGGCGCAACGTTTCGCGTTCATCCAGCCCTCGGTCCTCTGCAGAGCTCCCACACTTATGAACGTTTACTCGTGTCCTCGTATTTATGTATATATAAAACGCGATAAATGTTCGATGAGGCGTATTTCACGGTAGAGATATAATTCACGCTCCCGTAATTGTGCAGCTTTTCCGGAAGTTCGATTTTTCGCTACGGTATATGTGTCTAGGGGGTGGGGGGTGGAGAAAAAAAAAATAAACGTTTTTCTCATAACTGTCTATTGGCGATTCGCTTCGACAGATCCACTGCCTTGTACGTATAAAGTTTTAATGGTACTATTTTTTAATTTTAGTTTTTTAATTGATAAATTTATTTATTTATATCATCGATTATATTTAAATATATTTGCATTTGGTATTTTTCGAGCGTTCGTACAGTTATTAACATTTTTGCAGCATCGATTTATTTATTGATTCTTTCTTTTTCTATTTTTTATTCTGCATTTTTTCATTCCAGTCGATACGAACTTTTTTTGATATACAAATTTTTTTTAAACATTGATTTTGTTAGGAGGATTTTTTTTTTTAAGGTTATTTAGTGATAACACATTTTTTTGATGATTATTTAGTGATGAGAAACTTCTTTCAAGATTGTTTGGCGATAAGATTGTTTTTTAAATTGCATTGGGTGATTAGACATTTTTCCTATTATTATCAATAAACCTTTTGGAGGAAACATTTATTTCAATTTTTGAATTTTGGTTTTTTTTTATCGATTTTTTTTATTTTTCGTTACGAAAAATATATTGAAAATCGGCAATAAAATAAATAAAATATAATGAATAAAATAAATAAACAAATTATGAGGGAAATTACAAAACACTTTTAGAATGCGATAAATTTGGGTTTTTTGAAAAATTTGTTCTCTCGGAAAGTTGGAAAATTTGGAAAATAAGTACCGATCGAGTGCCCTTGTTTCTTGCCTCGTCTTTTAAGAGGGTAGGACACCAAAACTGGGGTAGAAAAAAAAAAGAAAATTAACCCGGATAAGGGAACGAAGCGGAACGAGCGAAGCAAGATTCCCTTTATCTCCTTGAAAAGCTCTTCTAACTCTTGCCCTCAAGTTTATCAGGGACGATGATTGGAATACATTTTCTCCGGGGTGTTCTTCCTCGACTTCTTCTTCCTTCCTTTTATCAGATCGACGTCGTGTATTTTCTCGAGGGAATGAATTCCCTTGTAGTTTCGTTTTACCGAAAATACAAGATTTCCAAAAATCCTCGTCCGTTTTGAGCTCGCGCATTGCGCAGGAATCTTGGCTTTATTTAAAATAAGATTTTATTTCATGCGTGAAAAAAAAATATATTTTTTAAATAAATTATAATTTATTTAAATTTAATTAAAACGTTTCGTTTAATTAAATTTAATTTTTTCAATTGTAATTTGTTTAATTCCACAAAGATTTCATTTTTCTAACCTTCTTTTAATTGTTGATTATTAAAAATTTATATTATTCAATAATTAAGATTTTTTTTCGTCAATTTATAATTTTTAAAACATAATCAAAACAATTCTCTACATTAAATATTATTTTTCAATATCAATTTATTAAATTGCAACTGATTTTTATTGTTACAAGTTTCTTTTAATCGTTGTTAATAAAAAATGTATATTTCTTCACCAATCAAATATAAATAATGACATTATTTATATTTATAATATAATTGAATTTTCCATTTTATGAAAATATTCAAGAAATTAACGAATGAAATAAATTCTTTATTTTCTCCAGTTAAAAATATAAATTTATTTATATTTTTCAACAATTATCTTATATTATTTATTTGTATTATTTAATCAAATCTTTTGTTTTATTTAAATATTCGATAAATTAACGAATAAAACTATTTGTTTATTTTCCATCGTAAACAATTTTTCTTCTTTGGGTTTGAATGACAATGTTGTTTTTTTTCTTTTCGTTTCTTTGTTAACCTCTCTCTCTCTCTCTCTCTGGTTTTGTCTCTTTCTACCTCGAGGAAACCTAAATCGGAGGGAAGAGCATTTATTTTCTCGACAACGGCACACATTCAGTGGTATAAGGAACGAGTAGTGAAACATCGACGGGGATGCGTCTCTCAACCGACACACTCACAATGGTGCAATCTCTCGTGTATCCCTTTCCCGTTCGGCTTTGTTTGATACGATTTTCCGGTTGTTATTGTTTCGTGCGCCACGTGAGACTCCCACGCGAACAAAGTTTCACAATTATTGCGACAGGAGTAGGGGTGGGGGGGGGGGGAGATCGTCAGCGAAAGAGAGAGAAAGAGAGAGAGAGAGAGAGAGGGATGATGATGACGATGATAAAGTTCAGTATGCCCCAGTTAGAATTTTGAGGAAAAAAGAGTGAACCAAAATGATAATGTAAATACGAAGATGTGAAAATGAAAAAAAAAAAAAAAAAAATTATTATTATTGAATAATTAAAAGGTGGTGTAGCTAATAATACGAAATTTCGAAAAAATGATAGAATATTTTTTAATGTTGTGGATAATTATACCGAATTTTGAAAATTTAGTACGGGATAATACGAAATTTGGTAAATTTAATGGAAAATTATACTGAATTTTGAAAGTGTAATGTAAAATAATACAGAATTTTGAAAATTTAATACAGAATAATACGAAATTTGGAAAATGTAATGCAAAATGATACTGAATTTTGAAAGTTTAATGTAAAATAATACAGAATTTTGAAAATGTAATATAAAATAATACAGAATTTTGAAAATTTTATACAGAATAATACGAAATTTGGAAAATGTAATACGAAATGATACAGAATTTTGAAAATACAATAAAAAATAAAACAAAAGTAAAAAAAAAATTATACAAAATCGTACAAAAATAATACAAAATGAATGCTGAATTAATATAAACAAAAAAAAAGAAAAGAGCGAGAGAGCGAGAGAGGACGAGAGAGAGAAAGTGAGAGCGCGAAAGAACGCTAAAATAATTCCGGAGAAAGAGATAGCGAGAGAGAGAGAGAGAGAGAAATTCTTAAAATAATTCGGGAGAGAGAAAGACACAGAATCTCAAGATCGTTAGAGACGCGGAGAGACAGAGAAACTTAAGATCGTTAGGGAGAGGAAGAAAAAGGGAGAGAGAGAGAGAGAGAGGAGCCCAAAATCATTAGAAAGAGGAAGACAAAACATTGACGACTCTCGAGATCGTCTTTGGTACACCCGGCGAACTTCTCACGGGGACAAAAGCGCGTCGCTGGAAGGGATGGCGAGCTTACGAAGCTCGAGGGGTGGGTTAGTACCCAAGGGGTTGAGAATCCAAAGGGAGGAAGCTCGCGAGATATCCTTTCGCAGCGATGTCGAGTCTCGACGTACCAAAACGTTCCCGTCGCGCGACCTCTTCTTTGCACCCTGAAAATGTCATTTTCCAACCCCCTACCCCCACCCCTTTTCCTCATCGCTTTCTCACAACCAATAAAAGTTCTGGTCGCGCAAACATCGCCACAAAAGCTACTCGCGGACCCACTTCCGCCTCGAAAGACACAATTGCCACCTACCCTTGACGCGTGTACTACCCCTCCCCTCCCAAAACACGACTCTTGGGAGGCTTTGACTTTTTAACGTCGAGTCCCGAAGTGGCGAACTCCCGAAAGTTATTCCGATAACAACGTCGAGAGGTTGGACTCGCTTCGATAATTTTTTTAGACCCGGTTGCAACAATAATAATAATAATAACGATATTTATTGGTAATTTATAAGGTATAGTTATTTATAACTGCTGCGTTTTTTCAATTTTCGTTGGTTTATCAAATTCGATACGAATCTTCGTGTTTCTTTAAATATTATTATTTTTAATTTATCAAATGAAAAATAAATTGTCGTATTTTTTTATATTTTTATTTTTAATTTGTCGAATTAGTAATAAGTTGTCGTAATTTTTAATATTTTTTTTGTACCTATTCTTTTTTTTAATTTGTGAAATTTAAAAAAGAATTATTATTCTTAATGTTTATTCAACAGTTTTTCAAATTTAGGAAATTTGTAAATCATTTAATATTTCTTTTTAGTTTGTGAATTTAAAAGAGTTGAATTATGAATGAAAAAATTAAATTCATAAGTTAATTTAATTAATAAATTAGTTAATTTATGAGCTCAAAAAATTAACTATATCTTAACAATTTTTGAGCTTCTTTTGTCACGTTTTGAAATCCCCGAAATTGCGAAGAAAAAAAAACGATTTATTTTCCATTTTCATATTTGTCGTACAAATGTGAATCATCCTGTACATTTCAACTTTCCGTTTTTACTGGATATTTCTTTATCACGATTTTTTTTTTTTTAATCTCCGTTTCTTTCGTCTCTGAATCGTCACGGCACATTCGCCGCATCGGGCCACCTTCCAATCCCGCGCGATTTATTTTTTTCCTCTTTCCTTAAATATTGAAATTAAATTCTTGCGTTATCAAAGTTGGGCAAATACGCGAATCCGGGATTCCGGCGTGTCAATATCGAGAGGGGACGAAAGTCCGATCGAAGGGACGCCCCAAAGAATGGATAAAATAAATGAATCGGGCGTCAAGGGTTGAACGAGTTTGCGAAGGGATGAGAAAACGAACGAGGGGGTGAAGAGGAGGAGGGGGGGTTGGGGGGTTGAAAAAAAGAGCAGAGGGATTGGAGTAAAAAATATCTGTACGTAGTAACGATGAAAAAGGGACGATAAAGAGAAACCTAGTTTTCCATCGAACACGGGAGAGATTGTCAATTTCGGATCGTTATCGCGAGTAAAAAAAAAAATTCGGTGAAAAAAAAGAAAAAAAAAATATATATATATATATATTTATTAATTATTTATTATTCATAAAAAATTTTGAATTTTAATGTATATTTATGTATATTGTTGATAACGAATATTTTTATGTATTAACAATATATTTTCAATTAATTTCAACATATTTTTTATATTCCATATTTGTTATTTGTTAAAAAATTTCGTCGATGTACAAATAAATACGAAATTCATTTCCAAATAATCCCTATTTTCAGGTGATTAAAAAATCTCTCGGAAAAAAACAACAAAAAATATATTTAAATATTACATATTGATAATTTATTTATTTCTGATAAACATTTTTCAATTTCAATATTTATATACATATATATATATATATATATATTATTAATAACAAATATTCTAATAACAAAAACAATTTATGTTTATCCAACACTTTTATATTTGTATTTGTTAAACAATATCATCGAAAAACCCAAACAAACCCAAACAAACCCACGAATAAACATCCAATCGATGTTCAAATCCAGTTCAGTTATTCTTGTAAAATCAATTATTATAAATAGTCTTTATTTTCAGTTCGTTCAACCCTTCGAGTCGTGCAGACCAACGTAACTCCTAGCAGCAGGCCATCAGGGGCTTTTCAGGCAGAGCTTGACGGAAATCCCAACCGGGCATCCCCCCCCCCACCCCACCCCACTCCCGCCGCCGCCCAATCTCTCTCTCGTTGCTTTTCGGACGGATAAAAGCGAACGTACCCTTTTTGGATCCTTCGGTGCGTCACGAGCGGGGAGCATGACCCGAGATGGTTCTGTCGCTCCGCCTCGAACGGCCTGGAACTTTGCTTTCGTTTCGGTGGAGAAGACAATCATGTTACCGAGTGCACTAATAACGTTAACTTGACCCGAGCCGCGGTTACGTCTGCATTCGGGATGTCCCCGTAACGAAGTTTCCGCCTCCACGTGTTTCCATGTATGTACATACGAGTATATATGTATATATATATATACACACATATACATAATTATGTTTTAATATATACAAATATATATATATATATTTTTTTTTGAAGTACGAAAAAAATATATATATATGTATATATAAGGAATGTAATATTATGTACAAGGTAATAAATATATATATATATATGAATGTAAACATCGATCGTTATAAAAAAAAATACAAAAATCAAATGAAAATGAAAGAAATATAAAAATAATAAATCGAAAAATATAATAAATATTGTGAAATGTATAAAATATCAGAATATAATTATACAAAATAATAAATGAATAATAAAATATAATAATAATACATTTAAAAATATAATAAATATTGTGAAATGTATAAAATATCAGAATATAATTATATGAAATAATAAATGAGTAATAAAATATAATAATAATAAATTGGAATATATAATGAATAAGATAAACAAAAATACGATAAAATAAAAAGAGAAAAATAAAAATGAAAATCACTGAAAGGCGATATCGTGGAAAAAAACAAAACGACGATTGTTTCGGTCTCGTCGAGATTCGATCGAGAAAAAAATATTATTACTCGTTGCCAGATTCCCTGATTGCATTGGATTCAAGCCTGTAACGAATTTGACGAAAAAAAAAACAAAAAAAAAACAAAAAAAAACGACAAAAATCCGACGATAAAACTCGACGGGGGAATTCCCCCAGTATTGGGGCAGTGCCCCCGTCATGGGTGGGGCACTCCCCCAACGCCTCGCTATGATCCAGTGGTGGGGGTTTTTCCATCTCTCGCTCGTCCCAGCCGTTTCAAAATTACTCGAGATCCTCGTTATCGAGCCCTTAGAAATTTACTCCGATTCATCGCTCGGTCTCGATAAAACGCTTGGCGTTTTCGGGTTCGTTAAAAGTCTCGGAAAGTTCGGGGATTTCGCTAAAGCACAAAGCCCGTCGGTGGTTATTTCTCAAGAAGCCTCGATAAACTGTATAAATCAGAGGATAGCCTTTTTTAGCCCCCCTTCCATTCCCTTGCCCCCCCCCCCCCCGCCCACTCTTTTTACTTCGCACGTTTGGCCCAAAGGAGATAAATGTTTTCAAAGTTGCGTCGAGCGTTCGCCGTTATTTTCCAAGGCCACGTTACTTCTCACTTCATCGACGTTGAGTCATTTTATTTTCGTTTTCTTTTTCGATTTTTCGTTTCTTTTATTTTTCATATTTTTCTATTTTCTATTTTAGGGTTTTTTTTTCTTTTTTTTTTTCGTTTCGTAAATTTTGCATAATTGCTGAGACGATCGTGAATCGATTGATACGAAGATGTACGAGAAGATTGGTAAAAAAACGACGATTTTTTTCTTTCTTTATTATTATTTTTTTAATTATTCATTCAATTTTTATTAGTATTCGTTACGAATTATTTTTTAATATTCGTTAATATAGTATTTCAATTTTTTTTGTAAATTTTCTAATGATCTTGTTAATAAATAAAAACACAAATTTATTTATAAATATAGATTGAAACGAATATACGATTTTTTTTGATAAACAAATAAATATTTTATGAATTCTTGTTTTTACTTATGCACGAAAATCGAATTTATTTTTGTGTTCTTTTTTTTTCTTGGTTATACATTAATTTTATCGTTCGAACGTAAACCCAAATTCAAACAAACCCAAACAAAATTCGTTATTTTTTTATATTAATTAAATCGTGATTTAAAAATATAAAAAAAATGACGCAAACTTTAGTAATTCATTAAATAGTCCATTGAAAATTGCAAAATTGCAACAATTAGCGTAATTGTTTCGTTGGAAGCGCGAAAGAATTTTTTTCTTCGCCGTTGAAGGTTGATGGTCAGTGGTGATCAATAACGACTATCTTTGACAAGAATATCAGTCAGTCGGCATAACTTTTACGATAAGTGCTTCGGAACAATAAACATCGTTTTTTTTTTTCGAACCCGGAAATTTTTCAAGAGATAAGAATCGTCGAAGCTCATTAACGCAAGATCACGTTGGAAAAATCTGTTAACTTGAGAACGCTGACAAAATTCATCCTCAGATGTTTCTTAAGTTTCGAACGAAACGCTCGATTTCGAAAAAAAAAGCAAAAAAAAAAAACAAAAAAAGAGACGTTTTCGAGCGTTGTAGAAAAAAATGTCGATTTACCGTTTTTTAATAATTGGAGCGGTAAGTAGAACAAACCCAAACAAACCCAAACATTAATTATTAATAAAAATTGAATAACAATGGTAAATAAAAATTAAAGTTTTATAACTAATTTAATTTATTTATGATTTATATTAAATTTATTGATTTATAATTTATTTGAAAGGTTGATAATTAAAATAAATAAAAATGTATATTATTAATAATATTATTAACATATATAAATTCTGGATTATTTATTTATTTATTATTCCGCGATGTTTATAAATATTAATATATATATATTCATAATTAAATGATTAATAATAAATATCAATAATTTACTATATGTATTATTAAATATTTAATTTGTTTTTTAATTATTACGATTGCAATTATGATTATTTTTACGTGACAAAATTGAGAAAAAAATTCAAATCTAATATTCTAATTGATCGAATTGTAAAAACGAACTTCAGCTGTTGACGCTCGTTGATGAATCGAATCAATTGTGGCTGCCAATGATTGGAAACGTCGGAGAAGTATTGGCAAATCCGAAAGATCGATTGGACTCAGCGATGAGTCTGACGTCATTGGGAGCTCAGCTTCAACCTGTTTCTTCCAATTCCAGTTTCGATGTGAAGGTAATTTTGATTTTTACTTTTTCAAAATTTCGAAAAAATATGAAAACGAGCCCAAACTTGTTTTTTTTTTTTTTTTAAATATGGTGTTATATGTTTTTAATTAACGAGGGTAGGAGTGTTACAAATTTACGAGGGGACTCATCGAGAAGTCTAAACCGCGAATGATCGAGTGCGTCGAGGATTTCGCAACGGACGTAACATCGCTGCGTGATATTTTGCCGGGAATCTTCAATGACGTCATCAAAAATATCAAGTTGCATTTAACTCAACTATTCACAATCATTGTCCCCACTTCGCCAGGAGCCATATTCGGCACTATTATCGATCGTATTTTGAATGTGAGTGTTGCTCGATTTGAGACTCGAAACCCAAACAAACCCAAACAAAACCAAACTAGCTCAAGCAAACCCAAACAAACCCAAAAAGACTCGAACAAACTCAAACAAACCCAAACAAACTCAAAAAAGCGCAAAAAAACCCAAACAAACCCAAACAAACTCGAATAAACCCAAACAAACCCAAACAGACTCGAACAAACCAAAACTGACTCGAATAAACCCAAACAAACCCAAACAGACTCGAACAAACCAAAACTGACTCGAATAAACCCAAACAAACCCAAACAGACTTGGACAAACCCAAATACACCCATGAATTTATTTATTTATTTTTTTTTTGTTTATTTATTTATTTTTTTGTTTATTTATTTATTTATTTTTTTTTGTTTATTTATTCATTTGTTTGTTTGTTTATTTATTTATTTATTTTTTTATTTTTTTTTTTTTTTCAATAACAAATTGATACGTTGGCGTGATCATAGTTGGCGCCGGACAAAACGGATTTTGAAAACGCACGTGGCACTTTTGGCAATGTTCTTGCCCGCATCAAGCAATTATTTTCCAAATGGACCAAGAAGTTTGCTTCCTGCGTGATCCCGAATGGATTGAACGCCTGGCGTTGCGCATGCGTAGATGCCAATTCGACAAGCTGCCAATCTTCATAACCTACAATTTTTCGTTTCAACATATTCAGTTTTGAACGTTAAACTCGTTCAAATTTGGAATTTTTTGTTGCTTCATTTCATATAATAATAATGTTAATAATAATAACAATAAATATTGTACTCGGAAAAAAACAGTAAATAAATAAAAAAGAATTTTTGAATTTTTGGGTTCGTTCGGACTTTTATTTGACACGATGTTATAAATTTTACAAAAACAATATTAATTTATATGGAGAAAAAATAATCGGTTTTTTAATCGATCAAAGTCAATTTTTAATCGGTTGACTTTGGAGGGATTGGTTCAAGATGCCGACTGTTTAAAACTCGTTGCCACCAATATCCCGATTCCTTGATTGTACGTTTTCGCTCAGGATCCGAAAAATCGACACCGACGATCCCGAAACGTTCGCTAAAAAAAAAAAAAACACTTATTTATTTATTTATGTAAAATTAACCTTGAAAATATTAAATTTTTGTACTTTTCTGGAACCAATAAATAAACAATATATTTGTTATTTAAAACACCCACAAATTTATCAATACAATAATAAATTGTTGATCCTCAATTTTATTTAATATTTAATTAAAACGATTCGTAATTCGTAAACATTAATTATAGAGTAAATAAATTTATTGATCAATTTTTGGGTTTTTTGTGGTTTGAATAATTTATTTATTTATTTTTTTATTATTTCAATAAAATTAAGGATCGATAATTTTTTATCTTATTCATTAATCGCGTTTTGGTAATAATAAATATTTTGGTTATTAGGGGGTAAAAAGTAGAACATTGGGAAATTGACAAATTTGAATATTTTGTGTTATATATAAAAAAAAGGATTTTTGAATATCGTCACTGATGAATTTTGAATCACCTGTATCCTCGATCCCATTCGAAATTATCTAACATGGACCAAACGAAGTATCCCTTGACGTTGACACCATCACGGTTGACAGCTATCAGCATTTCTTTGACGTAGTCGTGATAATACTGCACTCTCGAAAAATCAAATATTTCTCCCTTATCTGAAATTCCGTTTTCCGTCACGTAAATCGGCGGATTTCCATATTCGGTAGCGATTCTGCGCAGGAGATCACCCAGGCCTTCCGGTACCACCTAATTCATTTTTTAAATTAAATTTTAATATCAAAATATCGACTAGCAAATTCAAAAAACGAATTATGCGTGGAAATTTATTTTGAGAAATGTATTTTTATTTTTGAAAAATTTTTTTTTTATGATTTTTCGAAATTACGTTCAACCAAGAGGATTCAGATTTCCCCCAGGATGGATGACGACTCCTCAGTAGTCCACGATCGTGAAGAATGGACGGCACACTTCCGTTTTTTCCAGTCTCGATTAGCCACGATGTGTAATGATTCAGTCCCAAAAAATCTGCCGATCCTCTATTCCAAAAAAAAGGTAATTTAAAAATTTCAATTTTTTCTGTTTCAATTTTTCAATTTTTTTTCGAAATTTTTATATGTCCAGTTTTTTTTAATTTATATTTTTGTATTCTTTTATTTCGATTTTTCGGACAAGTAATTTTTTTATTACAAATTGGCAAATTTTACATTTATTATTTTCGAAAATTAAAAATATTCATGCTGGATTTCAGATTTTTTATTTTACATTTCAAATGATTTTTATTTTTATTTTTAAAATTAAGTTTTCAAATCTTAACTTTAAAATTAAAAAATGGTCAGGCTTAGAAATTCGAAAACAATTAAGATTTCGAATTTTATATTTCGAAATATTTATATTAAAATTGTTATTTCAAATGTTGAAATCTCAAATTTTTTATTAAAAAATTTCAGGCGTAAACATTTGAAAACATTTTAGATTTTTGTTTTTTTTTTTTTTTAAGTAAACGTTTATTTATTAATTACGATAAAAATATTTTATTTAATCGCCATCGATTTTTTTTTACAACGATTTTCAAATTTTTTTTGTAATTCGATGAAACCATAGTAAAAAAAAATGGTTATCGATCGAAACGAGGGACAAGGTGATGTAGCCAAGTCTGGTGAATGCTAGGGGGTTAACACTTCCCATTCAAGTGGTTTCAATGTATCTTGGATTGCTTTTGCAACATGTGGCCTACCATTGCCCTGGAGGAAAATCACTTTACTATGTTTTCTGGCACATTCTGCTCGTTTTCTTTCCTTTCAAATCTTTTCCATTTCGTGTAAACGTTTGGCCACACTAGATTCCACTTACGTTCGATGCCTTTGCCAATTCTTTTTGGATCGACCTATCGTTTTCATCCGATTATACTTTTTATCAAATAATACTCACTTATTTATGACTTTCTTATTATTTAATTTATTTATTCATATAATTATTTATTATTAAATATTTAATATTTAATATTTTTATTTTATTTGTATTATTATTTTATCCAGTGTTTTATGGCTCGGTTCAATTTTACGTTTTTTTTCAGAAAAGAGAAATTATTTTTCTGACTATTCGATTATTAAAAAATATCGACAGGAGATTTTTTAGTGTAATAAAAAATGCTCGATGACAAAATAAAGAAACTCTAAATTTATTCATTTTTTTTTTCAAATAAAGACAGTGTTTAAAAATAAAAAATTGTTTGCAATTTCTAAAAAAAAAAATAAACGCGACTGAAAATAATTAAAAATAAAATAAAACAAAAAACAAGTGATCCAAATTAAAATTCAATAAATAAAAAAAAAATGATTTTCTTTTTCCAAAATCATTTTTTATGAGGAAAAAAAGATTGAAAAATAAAAAAATATATGAAAAAGAACAATGACCTTCAAACTAAAACAAAAAAATGAAAAAAAACCGTAAAACCCTTAAAAAAAAAGTCGAAAAATGGTGGACTTAAACCTAACCTGGAAAAAGGTAAAAAAAAAGGTAGTTACCTGATATAATCGATCCATTCTTTGGAAAATTCGGGTAGTCTTGATTTGGTGAAACCCTGAGCTATTGAATTATCAGCAACGATCTTTTTAAGGAGATGAGGATAATCGCCGTCTCGTGAAAAAATAGGATGAAAGAGCCATGCATTGGCTAGTTTGAAGGCAATATCAGGTAGATTTGGATCATTGATTCTTCGAGAATAATATTGCGCCATGTTGAGAGTTATGCCGATGGTACCATTTTGAACAGGCTTGAATTCCGTTTCGTACATTCGATAAACACTGGCGTGAGCTTTGAGGGCGTTGTGAGCGCATAGGTATTCAGCGATTCCGTGAACTTTTTTGCCAGGTGCGTGAATCCCTAGTGAATAACCATTCACGCAATGTGCGCCAGGTTCATTGAGGGTTATCCATTTTTTGACCTTTGGCCCGAGCTCGCGAAACAGGACCCTCGCGTAATCCACCATCCAATCGATAATCTTATCGTTCGTCCAACCACCGAGTTCCTCGATTATTTCCGGATGATCCCAATGGACCATCGTCACTATTGGCTCTATGTCGTTCGCCAATAATTCCTCGATCAAACGCCTGTAATGCTCGATTCCCTCGTTGTTTATCTTGTTCGAAAAACCACCCGGTAATATCCTCGTCCAACTCACCGAGAAACGGTACGCGTCGAACTGCAAAAAAAAACAGAAA
>JAPYZI010002781.1:0-21275 GCA_030523105.1 Ophioninae sp. A BG-2022a | reverse complement strand
CTTTTTTAATCATTAAAATCCGATGATTTTTCGATTTTTGGCAGAATTTCAAAGTCGGGCCATCGATTTTTGCAAATTTTTCCATACATACCCCTTTGCCTCTTTTTTTTCGATTTTTCAACTGGACTTTCCGAAAAAACTGTAAGAGGTATCGATACGAATCCAACGCCATTATTTAAGTCAGGCAAAAACCTTTTCCAAACTCACCCATTGAATCCCCATAGCCTACGAGAAGGTCATCCTACGACCTTTTGAAATATCGTGATTTTTGAGATTCCGGGAAAGTAGCCAGGGAGGACGAAAAAAAACTTTTTTCCGTTTTTTAAGTATTAAAAGGGTGTATTTGATCGGAAATTTTCCGCTGATAACGAATATGCCCGATTTTTTGCCGAAAGTACAAAATTAGACTGGGAAAATGCAAAAAAAACCTTTCCAAAAGATATTTTTGACATTTTTCCTTCAAAACGGAGAGTTCATACATGCGTAAGACCGACGTAAGGCCGCTCAACGGGCGCGACTGATTGGTTGCCTTTAAAAATAAAGAATAAATCAGGGTTTGATCTGGGAACAATACATGCTTGCATCAGTCGACTCGAAATATCACCCCAACCCCCAATTCACGAATAACATTAATACATGGGACACCCTGTATACACATTCAGAACTTCTTTACTTCTAACATCAGTTACACATTGATTATTTTTTCATTTCCATTAATCAGATTTCGTCATGAAAATTTCACGAATCGAAATCTCTCGAAATGTTTTATCCCAATATCTCTGGCTGTTTTTCAACAGGATTAGAGGGCGGGTAATTCGATCGTCACGAGGAATAAGTGAGTCCTTCCTCGTGCAATATGCAAAGGAGCAACGGTATTAAAAACAAGGAGTAATACCGTAAAATGAAGAAAACGAAGGGTAGAAAGTGGAGAAGCTTGAAGAGAGGATGGAGTTTGGAAGGATCGTTCGAACGGGTTGCGTACGTACACAAGTGTATGTACGTACAAGGACACTTGGGTGCTTCGAGTGTGTGAAAAGGAAAACGTTGAAGTGGATATGGCATACGTGTGTATGACGTATTCTGAGCTCTACGTGCCTGTGTATATCAACTCTCATCGGCGTATGTTCCACCTTATTCCAAGACTCCCCCCCCCCCCGCCCTTTCCCTCCTCCTCTTCCTCGTTTTCTCTTTCTCTCTCTTTCTCTCTCGAGGGCTTCATCCCTTTTGTACGCCTCTGTAGACAAATGTGTGTACGTATGGCTCCGTGTTTGCGTGCCTTGAAGCTTCGTCGGAAAGTTGCGCAGGTGTCACTTGATTTATCGGGGCGACAGCTTCCAACGACGACCGGCATTCCGAAATGGCGTACCTACCCGGAGACGTTAACCTGGACTCCATATACGAAACTTCCACTCCATACAGAAATGCAGACGGTGGAATACTCGAGTAACAGCGAAAGAGAGAGGGAGTAGAAGAGAGATGGAGAGTGGGGGGGAGGGAGGGTAGAAGTTGCACATAAGGACGTCATGTGCGCTCATACGTACGAATACGTTGCATTCCTCATCCAATCCGGCCACCACAAAACGCAACGTTTCGACAAAATTTTTGTAAGCCTCTAAAAATATGAAGAAGAAACGAATGATCGAAGGGAATCCTTGGCTCGTTGGGAAAAAATCTACTGCAGACGAGAATGAGGTTCTCTATTGAAAATTAAGATTAAGAGATTGATCGAGCTAAGTTTTCATTAAATAGATCGCGTTGTCACATTTGCCGATCAATTTATAAAATCGTGATTAATTTTAACGATGAATTAATCAACGATCACTGAATAAATTAGTAGGTATTGGAGATTTTTGATAATTATTGGTAATTATAAAATTATTTGAAGCCTCAGTCAAACACGTGACAATATCGTCGAATTTGATGTTCGATTTTTTAATGATAGTGGAAAATAAACATTTTTAAGCGTTAATTCATAACTAAATGATTTATTCGTAAACTGAATATGCATGATATAATCTAGACTCGTAAATCCTTGATTCCCGCATTTTGGGACAATTTTTTGCACTACGGTGTAAATGTAGGAATACCATTATTTTGATCGGGAATTAAATTGACGCTGGTCGTTCAATTCCGAGTGTGTACCCGTTAGGAGCTTGATGGATACGTCGAAACAATGGGACAACGTGCGAAAAAAGAAGACAAAAAGATCGTATTAAAAAATCCATTGACCGAGAGGTCTCTTTGTCGATGAACCGTGTTTATATCGATACTTTTTTTTTCAACGTTGACCAAAGCCATGAGCGGTTTTCCTAACAAAGGGGATCGATGCGTTTCAATGAAAATTCACGAGCCCCACCCCCCAGATTTTTCCATTATCAATCGAACACTACGCGAAAATTCATTTTCTCGAAATTCGGGACACGCATGAGTGATCTCCAAATAGATAGTCAAAATTCTACAGATGCTTCTGTGAATTGGGATCCTTTGCAACTACCGATGCTGATGAAAGGTCCGATTGAATTCAATGAGAATTCGAGCAACATTCCACCCGACATTTTTCCGATTTCCCGAATAAAAAGCTAATGTAGGCAGCGAGCTGTTGCCGGTCGAGCGTCTGCCTGGAGCCGACCATTTCAACGAGTGAAAAATAGATACTGCTTAAAATCGAGATTTCCTCCCAATACGAATATTACACGAGCTGTCGAAACGTTGAAACCTCAACTATCAAGCCATCGAATTACTAATTCAAACTCACGTCTCATAATAAGAATAATAATAGATCGTATTAAAAACTAAAAAAATGTTAACGAACAATCCGAATACTTTCGAATTTGAAAATGAATTAATGATGAAAGCAATAAAAATCTTTCAATATTGAGGCGCCAAAAATAGTTTACTCCTATCAAAAATTCACGTATTAATTACATAGCACGAATGATTTGTTACGTTCGTCCTTACGAAGTACACGATAAAATGAGAGAGTTTGGAGCCTAAAGTTTCGTCGCGCTCGAAATGTGTTTACTTTCGCTGTTCGATCGGGCCTGCTCGATGACCGTGTTGACTTTTCGAGCACGGTTCCGGTGAAGGACTATGGAAATTTGACTCTCGTCCATCGTAATTTGTTTCACAGTTTCGCGACTCTTTGAAAGCTGGATACTTTCGTCGACTCAACGTAATGTGTCACACCAGAAAGATCCCTTTTTTTTATAAAAAGGTTTGGATTTTTTTAAATAAAAAAAATACAATTATTTTTTAATAAATATTGGCAAATAATTGAATGGGGTTTTTGCCAATATCGTGTTTTCATTTAATTGAAACATATTTATATACATTACCACGAAGAAATAGGATTTTTTTAAATTGAATTCATTTTTTATGTTTAATTTAATTTTTACTTAATCAAGATTTTGGAATGATGATGATTATTGTTTCAGTATTAATTTTTGTAAATAAGCCTGATTTTGTCATCAGGCTTATTATCAGTCGTCACGATAGCCTAACCCCTTAACGTTATCGTTATTTAGTGAAGCCCCGAAACAACAGAGCGTGTTTGTTGTTTCGCACTGAAACAACTGGCAACGCTCCCCGAAACAACATACGTACGTGAGATGATTGGGCATGACTAAAGGAGAGCACGGTCATCGCGATGAGCGTATTCCACAGGTGAGAATCAATTCAATCGACCCCTAATTATTCCAGAATCAATTTTGAATCGCGATGTTACGAAAAGATTTTTTCCGTTCAACTCGATCGATCAATATTCGTTTCAAGGATGAAGACAAATCCGGCCTATTTAATATCCAATTCAAGTTACCGATAGTAATAATTCGAACGAGCCAGCATTTGGATGGGTGCCCGAAAAACGGAATAAACCGAGCTCGTTCTAAATATTTTTAGTTAATAATCATTTTTCAACAAACGTGAAAGTTTTTTCTGAAGGTTCTTGATTAAATGATTATTTGATTCAGCCCTTATGTTTTAAGCCGGATAACCTTCGAATTGAAAAGCGCGCACACTTGCCCCGAATTACTCTATCAGCCATCCTGAAATGACCTTCGAAAGAACGAAAACATCGATCCCTGCTAGTGTTCCCGGACAACAAGTTGCAACTTCGATGAACACTGAAAAGTCACCTTGGGAGACGTACCAAGCAATGGACGAAGACGAGGCTGTCCAATTTCTAAATTTTCAAAAGCAAATTTTACAAAATCCAAATAAGTAAAATGAAAACTCCAATGTTTCCAACATTTAAAAATACGTGCAAACGAAAATAATTCGTCTTCAGAGATCACACTCGAACTTGTTGTCAGATGGACGTTCACTGCTTTTCTTTCCCGGAGACAATCTTTCCTCAACTGTGTGTTCCATCGCTTTTCCTCGCTTAGGTGAGATATCACGATGCCAACGGTGTAGCGGCGCCGCAACGAAAACCTCCCACGAGAAACGGTGAATAAATATTCCATTCGACCGCTCACTCGTACGTTTACGTGGATCTATAGGGTGGCCCGAAAAATTGAATCGAACATAATCCAAATTCACCCTTAAATATGAACCAACGTATTACATTATTTGGCTTTTTGGAAAAATCTTTTAATTTCTAATTTTTCATGCACCATGGGATTTTATTAATTAATTGCAAACCGTAACTTACTGCTTATAAATTACAAAGCAATTGGATCTCATGAAAACAACTTTTTGTCACATATAAATGATTTTCCATTCAATTATTTTCTACTAATAATTTATAGGGAAAAAATTTTTTTCCTCATCTGCAAATTATTAGTTCTATAATCATTTATATGAGAATTTTTTTTAATCTCAAATTTATTACTTTCTCTCGTTTACTCTTCGATTTATTTTATTACATAAAAAGTATTAAACTTTGTAGATATTTCTTTCAAGTTTAATCATTCGTCAACGTTACATTTTAGATTTTTGAAAAATTTCGATTATCGATTTTAATAATAAAATTTCACGATCGCAAAAAGTCAACTAAAACGAAAGCTTGTAAAAATGATCGTAAAAAATTAATGGCGCTGTCTCAGTCAGTAGGAAGGCTCAACGTCCCTTTGGGAGTCCATTTCCCAGTCCACCCTGTATATTATCACGCATATACGCGCTACACAGCATTTCACTTGCGAAATTTCGCTGAGCGCATACAGATATCACCATGGATCCAGTGGACGATGAATAGATGAAGTAAGTTATGCACCCTGACACTTTGCACTTCGTTGCTGAAGCTACAACAGCTATTTACCATCCCTAATGCGCATGTGCACACGATACGTGTTGCCGAAACAGCGATGTATCTATATATTACTATTCCAACATTTATACCGTCTTTCTCAAAAGTAATATCTCGAAAGCTCACTCTGTAAATTATTTATTTAATTTTTTCCATCTTTATTGTATCCGATACGTCATTTTGAAATTTCTGATTTTTTATATTTTTTGTACTTCGCAGAGACGGGTCCTAGACTTTGGAAAATAGTGATATCTACACAATGATGAATTCTTCGAAAAGAACATCGTAACCTTTCATTCAGTTTACATTTGTTATTTCGCCATTCTTGTAAAAATATTTCTTTGGGTCGTTGTTTTTTGGTAAATAATCGACGAAAATAAGGATTCAAGAAATGTTTAAAAAATTCAGTTACTCATAAATCAGAAATACAACTTTGTCAAGAAAAATAAGAAATATAAGTATTTCAAGAAAGAACCGATATATCTGCGAAAAAACATTGCATTTTTTTTAAAATCGAAAATAAATCAAAGGATGGAAAAACCAGCGTTTTCAAACTGACGTTCCAGGAACAAAAAAAAATCGAAAAAATTTAAATAAAAAAGTAAAACAATGCTGGGTTTGTTCGTTTCAAAAGGCTGTATGGAAAATTGACGTACGATTTTTGACTGCGAAACTATTCGGTTTTACGTCCGGATAGAAAAGGTATAGAGCGCCTAATACTTTTGAGGAAGACTGTATTCGTAGGAATGACACATAGAGGACCGGGGTGAAATTTACGCATCGGTAATTCCCTTCGCTGGTCACATTACGAGAACTGGTGCGTTTAATGCAATTCTCTCGCCCCAACATTAAGGCTAAGTCTTGTGCCCTGTTAAATGACATTAGGGGTTAGGCCACGGAGTGTGCACGAGGGGACGTTGGGTCGCAGAACCAATAAGAACCACAAAGAACAAAAACATTTTTCGTTAGGATTTTTCGAACCCTCCGAAGCTTCGAGAGGGAGAAAAAGAGATAGAGATAAGGGAAGGGGGTAGGAGGAGGAGGAGGAAGAGAAGAGAAAAAAAGGACGTTCATCGCCCTTCAACGGGTGGCAAAAGAGCCCGAGCGAATCACTGATTCACCCTCTTACCATAATTCGCAGCGAGACAGAACCCACTCGAGAAACGTGTTGGAAATAATTCGCCATGAGCCCGTAAATAAAACGGATAAATGTAATGGAGAAACGCACTGCCGAACGAGAATTATTTCCGATTTCTCATTATCTTATTGTTCGAAATAATATTTCGACTCGTTTTCCAAATCGATCTAAACAAAACGAGAGTTAAGAACATTGGAGTGATTTTGCTTTGGCTTGCTGGATTCAGTTTGAGAAAATTTGAAAAATCAAAAGAAAAAAGTTCACGATGTTTTTCAACGGTGTGAAATTCAAGGTCTTGGACAAATGTATTTTCGAGGACTGACTTTGAGGACTTCCTCGTAGCTGCTCGTGGTCCGTTCGTTTACGAAAGCTTTAACCAAAGGAGTTTTTTTTCACGATTTTTTTTTTTTGTACGGAAAGCAATTTTATTTCAAGCCCAAACAACTTTATCGAAAATCAATATTTTTCGATTTCCCAACATACTTCGAATGCAAAACTCATCGAAAGTATTTTGCATTTTCACGTGAAAAATCCGAGGACGACCGCCAGCGGCAGGCCACTGTCAGACAAAAATCGCCATCTCCATCCAGCTCCAAATCTTGTGATAAAGAATATTACAATTTCATACTCAAAAAACAGTGAAGTTAAAAAAAAAAAAGAATTCTTATATATGTTATATTTTTACAATAAAAATAGCGACGCGCGAAAATGTTGGAAAAACGATATCTCAAAAAATATAGTGTCTCCAAAATAAGAAGATACAACTTTGTAACAATTACCACATAACGATATCACTATTAATGCCCAAGTTCAGCATGCAATTTTGCAAAGTGGAAAAGTCGATATCACTATTAATTCCCAAGTTCGGCATGCGATTTTGCAAAACCGGAATATTCGAAATGACGTTCCAGGTCCGAAAATAAATAACAGAAATAAAATTCAAAAAAAAAAAATAAAATAACGCCAGATTTTTCAGCTTCAAAGCTCCGTTTAGTAAATTGGTGTACGATTTAATGTCACGGAAATATTTAATTTTCTCTGCGGCTAAAAAATTTATAGGATGTTTCATACTTTTGAGGTCTTGCCCATATATATATATATATATATATATATATACACATATAATACACATATACATATACATTTATACATCCGCACATACGTACGTACATTTGCAGCGAAGGACATTTTGGATCCATTACATCCCGCTAATGTTGGCTGTGAGGACTTCTAGCTGTGGGAGGATGTTCCTTAAGGGGAAATACCAGTCTAAATATATATATATACGTATATATATACACACGGGATGGATGGCGGAGACAGGAAGCAGCAACACACTTCGGGCAGCCTCAGCTATATCGGCACGACCCACTTTCCTCCGCTTGTAAGCAATTTGTAAACGGTTGGAGTTTTGAGATGGCATATATACATCGTGGCACTGGACTATATACATATATATATATGTATATTTATGTAAAAAGAGAGCGAGAGCGGGTGGGAAGAGTTAAACGAGGAAAACACGAAAGCAAAGGTGGGAGGAGGTGGAAAGAGTCAGATTGAAGAACTTGGTGGACGATACATATAGTCCCGAGCTGAGAAAAGCAGGGGCCAGTGATTAAACGCCTCAGCCACATCACGCGAACTTCTAATTATGAACAAAAGGAAGCGGGACAGCTGCGGTCTCACGAATTTCCTTACCGATCAGGGGTTTTTTTTTCGTGTTCTTTTTCCTTTTTCGCTCTTTCACGCTTGAGGCGAAGTGAAAGCGCCATCTGCGATTCACCCCCGACCCGAATCTTGGATTCAACTAGTTACCAAGTGCCATTACTTTTTTCTCTCCTTCTCGTCTCTGAATGAGAAGTTTGATGGTAGAATTGACACGGAGCCTGGCATCAAGTTTGTTTTAGATGAATTGAAAAACTGAGATAAAGATAGTTGAGACGCACGAATATTACATCTCGGAACGATGGGTGTCTATGAATCGACGCGACTGCCAGTTGTCAACCGAGCCAATCTTAATAAAAGGCAAAACGATCACTGATGTATTTAAGCAGAGCAAATTGACGAATTGACTACTCGCCTACTTAATTGACTACTCGCCTACTTAAAGGACACCAAGTTCGCTTTACCAGCGAATTTCTATTGGACCCAGATGCCTTCAAGGAAAATCCATTTCCAATGGACTCTCGGAGCGGAACTTTGACTCGGTGCGGTTTTGACCAACCGCCATTACTATCTAGGGTTTCGACCCTTCGTGTTCATCAACGAGGCTTTCAATTGGCTCAGAGGTTTCCCCAGTTTTCATTCGTCCCCGATTGGACACATGATTTCCCTCTGATACGTTATAGGACCGAAATCGATAAACGGTTGTGCTGATCGAACGATCGCTCTCTATGCATTTTATGGATGACACTAACGAAGGTAATTGATTCGTTTAACACCGACGGTGCCACTCTCGTCGTTTTATAGCTGTATAGATGTATCCACGAGCATACACACCCCCCCGAGTCGACCAAGTCCTATCATACTCCGCTGTTCGGTTATACCTATATCCCTACAATTGGTGAAATTTAACGCGACAGACACGACCTTTCGTTCAACGGTATCATCATTTCCCCCCCCCCTTGATTATTATTGCATCGCTGTCTTCGCTCACCTTCGCGCCCGTGATCTTCAATAACCAACTTCCACCCACTGAATTCTTAATCGGAGATTGATCTGCCATTATGAATCTGGGATGGTGGGACTATAGGCACCCTGCAGACGAGAATTTCCAATGGCTACGTTAAGCCCCAACGCTTTGATTAGAGGGATTCCAGTTGTCGTACTGGTGTGGTTTATTGGTTTTGATCTTTTTGGTGATATTTGATTATCTTCGATTTACTGTAGGTCGCGTGCCAGATCGAGCGCCATCGAAGATCATCTCAAGGTTGGTAAAGATAAGCAAAGATAATTGAAAACCATCAAAAGTCACAAAAGATCATCAGAGGTAATTACAGATCATGAAAGATTGTTACGAATCATCAAGCATCGTTAGAAATCATCAAGGATCAATAAAACTTATCAAAGATCCCAAAAAATCATCAAAGACCGTTAGAAACCATCAAAGAACATAAAATCAGTAAACACGCGATCGAAAGAGTTTTCGCAAGCCTTCAAATCTACGAAGTTTGCACCATTGTGTCCGCAAATATGGCAAGTGGCAATCCAAATGTGCAAGCGGTGGATTCCATGGTGGATGCGCTGAAAATCTCTAGCCGATCTGTCAGAGCGTTTGCCGAACAATTCCACCAATGGCAATCAGAGTCCAGTGAATTTCCAACGCTCCGTTTACGCACCCAAGTGCATCATTCGACACAGAAATTCCGGTCTTCCGGTTCGTTCCACCACGAACGCGTCCCGATCGTCACAGGATGATACATATTGTCCAATTCTTGGACCGGCAAGTGGGAAGTGAACTCGAAGGAGGCATCCGGTGCGGACCTCGATTGCTCCCACCTACGTGGTTGTGGGCGTAGATCGATCCAATTACTGGAAGGTGCACGTTGGCTCGTAAATTTCTCGCACGAGCGTTGCCCAAATAAACTCATCGTCGAGGGCGAACGAAAACGGGGATGTGGAACAAAACGCCCCCCGCCGCGTACTCCTAGCGGATGCGCTCCGGGATTGAGCGCGAGATTCGAGAAACTGAGAGGGCGATGGTCCGACTAAGGAAGGAGGGATGAGCGCCACGCGAGAAATAAGTACCGGAGTGTACGACAAAAGGAAGTATACGCTCCAGCGGGAATGAGAAAGAGGTATGAGGGATGTACACCTTCTCTAACTAGGAACTTTGGGGAAAGGTAGATTGTTAGGGATCTCCCTCTCTGTCTCTCAGCTCCAGCCCCCTCCCCCTCCCGTTCCTCTCAGATATCCACCAGACGAGAGAACTTTTGGTGAGTGAACGTGCAAGCGGAGAAGCGCTAATATGTAATACCAAAAGTTTGTCTATATCCGGGAGAACAGAGGGAGGGAGAGAGAAAGCCTACGCAGCTGGAGTATGCGTCCTGGAACGTGAGAATGTGAACTTCTTCTACAGCACACGCTGTGTGCTCACCAGAATCTCATCTCCAAGAGTCCTATGTATGTGTGTGTGTGTGTATGTGTGTGTGTGTGTATATATATATATATATATAATTCTCTCATTTCCCTCTTTCTCTTAAATGCATTAATTTAATTTAATTTCATTCAATGCTCGTATTTATTTTCGGATTATTTCAAATGTTTATAACATCTATTTTATATTCAGTTAACAATAGTGCATTTTGTTGAGCGTGCTTACTTTTTATTTTAGTCTTTATCAATTTGGGTATGACTAAACTTGGGTGCTGCTTTGTATTACTTTACCATTTTTGTTAATAATCATGTTTTTATAATATTATACTAAATTTATTATAAACTACTGGGTAAAGGTTACTTCGAGGCATAAAATAAATCTTTAATCAATCAGTCTTCCTGTCCCTCATATATATATATATATATATATATATATATATATATATATATCTTTCTCATTTTCTCTTTCCTCTCTCGCTTTCTCTTTTTCCCCAGACCTCCCTCTGCAACTTCATATTAACATCGAGATTTCATCTACCTTACAATTTTGCAGATGGAATATTCTATCCCACTATTATCCATTATAACGTCGTATCGGAGGAGGAGGATAATTGCTTTTTTTTATTTTCCAATATATCTGTCTGTACGATTGCCTCGTAGTTTCGTGCTCAATATCCAATCGTGGAAATATCACCAGCCATTGATTAGTTCAAAGTGACGCAACGATCTCCACCGAAAAAGATTTATTGTATATTTGCAATGATTTTTTTTATATGACGAATTTTTAAAAATCGTATTCACGATGAGAATTTCGTTTACGATTTTTCTTTGGCGATGATAAGATTTTGAGGGAAAAAAAAATATTTGTAGAAATATGAATTCTTTAAAAATATGGGCTGAAAGATCGATAAAAAAAATGGGGGAGATGAAATTTTGGTGAATTTTGGAAAATCAAATTGACGATGAGAAAATGTACGATTATCATCGAGAGAAGTACGAGCCAGAGAACGAACGCGAACGTTTTATTCCTCGAGACCAGTCGAAACTGGTCTTCCAATTCATTAAGAATTTTTGAAATTTAGTACAAACCTGACGCCCATTAAACTCCTGGCTCAAATGGCCACCCTAAATCCCCTGCTGTTCTCGAGAACAAAACGAAGTAAACTCAGCTAACGAGTGCTCTTTGCGGCGTTGAAGAAAAAAAAAAAAAGATACTTTCGCTCTGTCTGGCGTGAATTATTAACAGCTGGTCACGTGGCTCGCCATCAATAATCCCAGTATCTCGTCTAGCACTTGAGAAAGACCAAAACTTTTTTCTCGTAAACGAAGAGGTCATTCGAGAATGAAATTTCCATTTTCAAAAATTTTTTGGCATCAGATTTTAAATACTTGAGAGTAAAAATAAATAAAATTGCTTTTATGGAGTCAGGATTTCGACAGTTTCCCCGTGCCCTCCCGCAACAATCTCTGCTGAGTGAATCGATGTCTCTCCCTCTCTCATTTTTTCTCTCTCCTCTGGAGAGCAAGTATGAGGATAGCATTATGAAGAAATCTTCGCTGGGACTCGACGTTACCCGAACCTCGGCTAAGTATTCTGAAACAAGCGCGTATGCGTCGTCAACTTTCTCATTTATAACTTCCACGCAGCGTTAATAGATAATGAGTGAGTGTTATTTTGAATTTCACGGCGACGAATAACCTGAGAAATTTCAGATCGGCAACGATATCGTCATGTGATCGACCAACGTAAATATAACCTCAAAATATCCGCAAAATTCGCGAGCTTTTAGCCCAGAACCTTTACCACGCTTCGAGAGAAAATACATTTTTGCATAACGAAATATTTTCTTTTACGGCTCGATCTGGGTATCGAATTACCTTTTGTTTCATTATTAATGAAACAAGATTTTGCATCGCTTCGGACAATTAAATTTACCACGCTCGAATGCATTTAAAACTAACTACCGGCAATAAAATATTAATCGTACGAAAGCGTCGATGCCAAGTCGTTTCGACGAAACGCTCCGAATGTCGCGCTCGTTCGAATACAATTAACAATAAATAGATTTGGGAAAAAAATTGTATCGGTGAACAATATTTCTTTTCATTGCATTTTTTATGCCGAATAAACAATATTAAAATAACAATTTTTTAAAAATATGAATTACCGAAAACAATCATTTTTTTTTTAGAGCTTTTGATTTAAAATCTCAACTTTTTTTGTGAGGCAAATCTCATTTAGAATCCACATCGGTTTTAATTTTCATTCTGTGTTAAAAATTCGAGTATTCTACTATTTAGAAAAAGTTAGAAAAGCCTCGGTACGATCTTTTTTCTACCGTATAGATATCCAAATACGAAATAAGAAATACAATTTCCTTTTATAAATAGGAGAAAAATTACCGAATGGAAATTTGATTTTATAAAGAGAATATCGAAAAAAATTACACATCGAGAATTTTCGTACCCGATAAAAATTTTGAGAACTCTCTTATTTTATAATACGTCACTGAACAGATATTTGATTTTATAAGATAAATATTTGCTGAAAATTGTCAAAAATGTACCTCTTAAAAATTCAGACTTAAATATCCAAACGAGATCTCGTTGAACGCCATAAAGCGATAATTACACTCAACAATTCAGCGAGAAAGATGGCACAAAATTAAATGGTTTCATTACGAGCGCCCAAACGAATACAAGCTCCGACACGCAATATCGAGAGAAAAAAAAACACCAATATGGGATAACCCATCAAACCGCAGACCCCGTTTCATTGATCATCAGATTTAAATAACGCCAACGAATATTTCTCCTCGATCGTACGAAGTATAAAAATCATACACAAATTCATATCGAATTTTGTCCGAACGCGTCGATCGAGATTTTTTAATCCCGTCGGTAATTCGAAACGACATTCAATTAAAAAATTACTTTGAGTGCTACAATTAGATTTGCATCGAGTTTCGATCATCGACCACGAATCGCGAGCACGGACCGAGCAAAAATACTACGGACCTGAATACGAAATTTTTAATCCAATATACGTCTACAGAGTTCAAAGTTTCCACGATGAAAAGTGTCAGTGGACACGCCAGCCGGTAGACTGGGGTTGTTTTTATTCGAAATTGAGCTGATTGGTCAAGAATATATTCGGATGATAATAATATTAATTTAATATTAATAATAAGATTAATATTAATATTAAGTAATATATAATATATTAATTATTATATTTATATAATATTATATTATTATTATATTTATATTTATATTTATATAATATTAATTAATAAATAATATTAATATTCGGATGATAAATTTCTTCGATTTTAAATAAACCGAAGTAATAAAAGCAAAAAAAAAAAAGATATCGATTCCTCAATTCGAATAACGAAGAAACAACTTTTGTACCAACCGCTACCAACTTTCAGAAATTCTTAAACAGTATGACGATCCCAACCACAAGATTAAAAAAAAAGTCCGAAATATTGTTTTTTTTCCTCCGCAAGTAAAACCAGCTGCGCGACGATAGTCTCTTCTGCAATCCCGTACACGTACGACACACGCGGAGAGTAATCGAAAGCTGGTAGAAGGAACATAGACGACGGAAACCGTACGAACGTACACGAAGATCAACACGAGAGCGCTGTACACGTTAGGAGGGATCTTGGAGTTATCTCATTCCACAGAGGTCTGGTAAGGCGAGGGGAAATTGTAGAAATTAGATTCACTGAATAACCATAGAGCTATGAATCAAGGGTGAACGCAAGGGCGCCTTGAGGCTTAAGCTCGTATAAGCGAGACCCCCGTATAGCGTAACGGTATGTACGACCGAATAGTGGTCGGTGCGAGGATCGTGGCAAAACGAGGGGGGCGTAGGGGCACTTGGCGTTGCTTATACGTCTGCCAATGCCACCAACAATGGACCACCGACTAATCCAGCCCTCGGGTGTAACGCGCTACATCACCCAAATGTATTATGAACCCCCTAAATTATATTTAGCACTTCTTTTCCCCTTCCTCGACCAATCTCTCAAATTGAGTTCTTTTCCCCCTATCCCAAACTTCGTAAAACCGAAATGTCCGTATTACGAAAAATAACCACGAGCCGAAAAATCTTCGGAGATAAACAATCGAAACGCGAAACCCAGTTTAAATTATTCCAGGACACGTATATATATATATATATATATATATCAAATTTTCGACCGGATATCACGCCTCTTTTCCTACGAGCTATTTGCCCTGGTTTATCTTTATTGGGGTTAACTCTGCCTTGGAGTAAAGAGCTGGGACCGAGCACTTCTCTGCATTGAAAGGACAACAGCGCCGATGCCTCGAAAAAAAAAAAAAAATTCGTGGCTTGAATCGATCGCGATGACCCACAGTCTTCGCCCTCCCTTCTCAACACCATTCATAACCCCTTCGTCCCTATAGATATACCTATCAACGTGAAACTTCGTTTTTGTCTCCCTTTTCCAACGTTTTCTTTGAGCCTTGAGATTTTTCGAGCTCGATGAAACTCCTCGAACAAGCTTCGGATAAACGCCTTCGTTTTTCCGCCTGGGACTACTCTATTGGACGTTCAGTTAAAGCGGCTGTAACGCTGTTTGCGTTAAAGTTATTACTGCATTAATTTAATTTTCAAATTACACGTGGATATGTTTATTTTCTTCATTTTCAGTAGTTGGTGAAATCAAATTCGGCGATTTTGAATCGTCGTTGAATGAAATTTCGTGAGTGATTGTACATTTGTTGGAATTATCGAATAAAAACATTTTCAATTTTGTAATTGCATTAATGATTACTCAAATGGTTGAGATGCAAAACACTATTTTATAAATAAACTAGCAAACGAGGGAACACGGTATATTCATATGAAACTTAGCCCGACCAATAGCTCTTTCTTAAATATTGATGATACTATATTTTCGAAATTTTCGATGTTTTAGTTCCATGTTTTTCATTCTTTTTTAATCTACCAACTTGTTTCTAAAGCATTCTTAAATATTTCAATTTAAAAAAATTATGAAACACAATTTCCAACTACTGAATTAGTCAGTGAAAAATGGATAAATGATTGATGAATTGTTATTTTATCAAGAATTATGATGGATGAAATTTTGAAGAATTCCGACGATGTTTTTAACGCCCATTCATGCAATAGACGTTAATACGAGTGATTGGATTTTTTGAGAGTCTGGAAACGTCTCAGTGCAAGGTGGAAAGGAGAGTGAAAATGGACCTCCGTCTCACTCCCTCTTTACCTATCACATTCTCTCTTCAGGTCTCACGGGTGTTCATGGAGAACGCCTCGGGTTCTGAATCGACGAGAGGTAGAAACCCACCATGTGAAAGGGATACGGAAGGCGGTGAATTGACGTCACGTTGGGTGTATATCCGGTTGTTACATTGTGCGATATCAAGGCGGGAGGACGAACAGCTATACGGGCATGGAACAGATGCTGTTCCTAAGTACGTACGAGGAAATTCCTATTAGAGGCCAACCGAAAATAGATACATGCATATTGGAATACAGGGTGACCTATTTTAAGTGTTACGAGCTGATATTCCGGAAAGCAACTAATTGTCGTCAAAAAAAAATCATGGCTGAAACGTTAAACGGTTGAGATTAACGAAAAACGATCTTGGATGAGCTTCCGTGATGATGAAAACGAACTATGACTTTTTGGAGACATTTTTTTGTAGCTCGTTCCTCTTAATCAACCGGATGCTCTTAAAACGACAATGAACAAGGTTTAGTTGAAAAATACTTATTAGCCAATGTGCCTCAATGATAAACACGATAAGAAATAAAGAGAAACTGAAAAAAAAAATCCAAACAAACTCACCGAAGGATATCCTGAGAAGAAACAACAGTGTCGACTTTCCTATCATTTCTACCTACGAGCAACTTCCGGACAAAAAAATACCATCTCTGATTATCAGATAACAGGAAAATTTAGAAAATATTTCACTGTTGCTGGAAAATTCCAAACGGTATCGACGAGTTCTAGAAAGTTCAGGAAATATTGCACCTGCCCAGTGAAATCCTTAAAGTAATCTCATACAAGCCTGGAAGGAAGAACTTCGAAATAAAAAATCACATTCAAGATCATTCATTTTCATATTCCTACGATTGCATATTTTTTAATAAATATTATTAACAAGAGATTAAACTTTTAACAATAAATTGAATAATTTTTTTTTTAAATACTATCATGAATTTATCAGCTTACGGACATCGATTGAATATTCAAAATGGATTATTTCGTAACGATCATTCATTTTTCCTGAAGACTATGAAAATTTCAAAACAAACCCAAACAAACCCGCCACTGCTAATGCGAACGCCTTCAATATGACTCAATTTGACTAAAATTACTTCTAAACGACCCCTGTCAAGAAACAGGTCGTACAAGCGTTCACCCTGTATACGGTGTACGCAGGTACACATAAATACACGTGTATGTAACAAGAGGGAACTAGAAATCGCGCCAGACACATTTATGTATAGACGCATCTAGGAAGTGAACGCAGGGACTCAGCACCCCCGAATATATGGGATGTACCGAACGATATAATGCATGTATGCATGGAGCACGATCGCACGAGTTTCCATTCGACTTGGATATATAGTGAGGGATAAGGATGCAAACGTAAGAAGCCTAGCGGAGTGCAACATCGAGAGAGTTGGAGGATGCGAAGGGAGAAAGGTGTACAACGCGAGAGGATCCTGCGGAGTGGCTGGTGGATCCAACTATGTAGTCCTGGTGGCCTGCTAGCACTCGGGAAAGGTACTTGCGAGTGGTGTCTGTATAGATATCTTTGTGAATGGGTTGGTTTCCACATGTATGGAGTATGCACTCGCGTAACAGTGTGTTCCTCGTCATGCGACAGCTATAGGAATCGATATCCCTAGGCTCCAACCCGTTCACCTCGTGTCCGCGACTGGAATACCTATACGTCTGATATCATTGGCCTCTCGTCTTCTATTTTTTTTTCCTATCGCTATCTCTCTCACGCTATGTCTATTTTCCTCTGTTTTTTCTTTCCTCGATCTCTTTCTATCACTATCTCTCTCTCTCTCTCTCTTTCTGTCTTTTCTCTTTCTAATACGAATGAATATTCATCGAAATTCAAAACGAAATACGAAAATAACAAAAAGATACCCAATATTGAAATCTCTAGCGAAGAGATATTTATCGAAAGATGGAAAGAAATGAGAGGAAAAAGCGTTGCCTGTCAACGATATTTATCGAAATGTAAGTATGAATAAAAACACAGGATTGAAAGATTCGTTATTTATTAACGTTGTGCTAAAAGTAACGTTAAATTAGACTTATAGTTGTAATAAACAAGTTAATTCACTCTCTTTGTACTTAACTTTGAGTTTAAGTTTTTTTTTTTTTAATATCCTTTAAAATTAAACAATTTAAACATTTTCAAACGTCGTTGAACTGAAGATTTTGATTATAGAGAAGCACTTATTGTTCTTTATATGGAATTTGGTTTACGGCTTTTATTTGACTGTTTTTATTGATTTATAGATTATAGTGAAGAGCTAGTGAAGAGCTAGTCATAATTCACTAACATTAATAAATCTCAATGTAAATCTTTCTCTCTCTCTATTTATCCAGCTATCTATTTCTCGCTCTCATATGCACGCGTCCATACGCTACAGTGAGAAGACGATCCGAGCTGTGGTCGGCAGCTGCGGTTATTAGAAGACGACAGGGGGCGGTTCGGTGAAGGCGGTTGTCTACTAACTGGAAACTGACAGGGATGTCGGTAAGCGGTCGGGGCTTAGAGCCCCGACAGAATTCCGTGTCAAGCGTCATTGGCTGTATCCATTAGCCGGATGGGTGACCGCGCTTAGCGGTTCGCGCCGTTCGGATCGATGAGCGAGAGCACCGAGATGATTTTTCCGGATAGACTTTTTATTCGCTTTACCAACTAGGGCAAAAATGATCCGTTCAACGGATAAGGCCGTCGCCCTTATCGACGAGCCGATCGTCGTACATATATATATATATATATAAATGTGTGTGTATATACGTATATCGCTTTTTTGGGATCATCGATAGAGGAATATTGGAAATTTCTGAGATCAGGAAACGGTAAGTGCCTGTGGGGTTCTTACGATTCCCACAGCCGTTTTACAGAACGCTCTCGAAATAGCGGGGACGTTTTGGTGTCTGTTGGACCCCTTCGATAATTCAATTTGCCTTCTCGACGACGAGCACTCCGGCCTTTCGTACCGCTGGGGAACCGCTAGTTTGGACTCGGCAATCGACGAAAGTGCGCCCGGTTCCGCCCGGACCGCACGTGCCATTTTGTATCCTCGCGAAACGACGATAAGTCAATATTGAGTTTTGCTCCACTTTCGTAACACAATCATCGTCAAATCGAACCAAATTTTTCGAGGAATTATTCATTCTCTCCCAAAAGTAATTACCACTACGATGAACAATTACCTATGTGTCTATCTTTAAAAAAAAAAAAAAATTTTTTTTTATTCCTAGAAAAAAAAAGGTTGATCATCGAACAAGCAATCTGTAATATAACAATTCCACAAATCCTTCTCGAATTATTCTCAGGTTCTAAACGACACTCGTTGCAACTTTGTATCCCTGGCTCTCAGCAAATTCTTTTGAAAATTCTAGATTACCTTTTTTCGGAATATTAGTTACCAATCGATATCAATGAATCGGTTTGAAAGCAGGCAAAACGATAAATTAGTAAAAAAAAAAAAGAAGGAGAGAAGAGAACGGCGTCGTTTACCTTCGAACTCTGGAAACTTCAACCCCATTCGTATTGTGCTCGGAAGCTGAGCTCCTTATTGGCAAAGGAGAGCCTGATATCGGGTATGTATGGAAGAAGCTGCACTGCTCCCCCGCATCAACCACAACTACTTCATCTTCTCACACTTGCTCGGCGATTCTTCCCTTCTCGTATCATCCCTTAAAATCTCTCTTCCTCCCTTGCTGCCGATTCTCCCTCTCTCTCTCTCTCTCTCTCTCTCTCTCCCCCGGACTTTCTATCCGCAGTAAGCTTTCCTCTAATCGTCTAACAAAATTCAATTTCCTCGCGATACCAACGTCGACGACTCCCCGCCAACTTCGTCAAAGTAGCAAGATCTCTTCATCCCTCTCTCTCGTGTTCTCGGTCTGCCTCTCGTTCGTGACTATAGGTAGTGCAACCCCCAAGAGAGACCCGCTTATATTCGACCCTCCCGTTTCGCGTGTCTCGCTCTCCCCCCTCCGCTTCTTTCCCTCCCGCCAGTTCTTCCCCGCTGCAACCCCCCAAAGTGGAGCCGTCGACGTCGTCGACGTTTCCATATAATCGTCCGCACGTAGCCCTAAATTCCAAGCTCCTCGTCTTCCTGTCAGCCCCACACGCTTTTTACAAATTTCTCAACGGAAGAGGAGCCCCGACGGTTATTAATACTTGTATCCGTAACGATATAGTGATAACGCGATGGAACACGCCTGGGGATCGGAATATTCGATGATTAAAACGCCACGATATTTCCGTCACGATCCCAAAGGATATTCAATCTCAGATCCATTCAATTACACGTCTTTCAACGTGTTGTCAAATTTTGACCAAAAATATCGCGTCCGCTTTTTTAAACTTCGACGAATGTCGAACGATATTCTATGTTTGCTCGTTTCAGTAGTTTCATTGGTATCGTGGAGAAAAATTTGACCGTTATTTACGATTTGTCGGAAAATTTCATGTTACAAAAACGGTGGGTTGAAATGTATTTCGTGTTTTATGATAAATACAGCTCAATGAAAAAAAGGTGTTGTTTCATTCGGAATGACGAACACGCTGGAAACTTTCAACGCGGTACCTCGTTTTTTGTTTCCGTTTTAACTCTCAAAAGGGTCTATTTAATCGGAATTTTTCTGCTGATTACGAATATCCCCGAGTTTTTGCCGAAAGCGCAAAATCAGACTGGGAAAATGGAAAAAATCGGTTCTAGAATATTTTTTCGACATTTTTTCCTCGAAATTTTGGGTTTTCGGGGGAAAAAATGGTATATTTGTGTTCAGGGGACAAAATTACATCTAAATAGATCAATAAAAAAAATATTAAAAATCAAAAATTTTTTTCGATTTTTGGTCAAAATAAGTTTGTTCACTAAATCATCGATAACTTTTTTCCCTTTAGAATTTGGGACTCCACTCTGTGCTCAATATCTTCGTTATGATTTTCTCTTCAAAATGCTTTTTTAATCATCTAGTTCCGATCATTTTTCGATTTTTGGCAGAATTTCAAAGTTGGACCATCGATTTTTGCAATTTTTTCCATACATACCCCTTTGCCTCTTTTTTTGCCATTTTTCGAGTGGCGTTTCCGGGGAAACTATGAGAGATATCGATACGAATCCAACGCCATTGTTTAAGTTAGGCAAAAACCTTTTCAAAACCCCCCTGATGAATGTCGATAGCATATAAGAAGCTCACCCTACGACCTTTTGAAATCTCGTGATTTTCAAGATTCCAGGAAAGTGGCCGGGGGAAGTCGGAAATTTTTTTTTTCCGTTTTTAACCTTTTAAAAAGGTCTACTTAATCGGAAATTTTGTGCTGATTACAAAAATGCTCGAGTTTTTTCCGAAAGTGCAAAATTAGACTTGGAAAATGGGAAAAACCCTTTGTAGAGTACTTTTTCGACGTTTTTCCCTCGAAATTTTGGGTTTTCGGGGAAATGAATGGTATATTCGTGTTCAGGGGATCAAATTACATCGTAATAGACCATTAAAAAAAATATTAAAAATCAAAAAT
>JAPYZI010002780.1:0-30916 GCA_030523105.1 Ophioninae sp. A BG-2022a | reverse complement strand
GCGGTCTCTCAATGGCAAAAAAAAAGACAGAAAACAGAAGGAAAAAACAAAAAAAGGGTAGAAATGATCGGAGAACTCCGGATCGATCAAAGGAAAATCGACGATTCCTTTTTTCTTTCTTTTTTTTTGCCATTGAGAGACCGCAGAGTGTGGACGTGAGCGACACTCAGGATGAGGCTGTCTCCGCTTCTCTTTTTTTTTTTCTCGCGAGAGAGAGACAGAGATGATCGTCTTGAGCTATAGAAATACTTCGGATGAAATCGAGAGTTGGGATTATCTGGGATAAGCCTCGTCGTGACCGTAACCGTAATAACCGTACGGACAAGAGTGCGGAGAACGAACGTTAGTTATATGGCCCGAGAGAGAGAGAGAAAGAGAGAGACAACGAGCAGATTCAATTCGCAACGAACGCATCGAAGAACGAGAGTTCGTTTTTTGTTTTTTGTTCAGCACTCGCGTGGTTAATTTTTATTCCCGTAGAGATACTTTTACGACACCTACCATAATCGCCCCTCGACCATGCTTGGAAACCCCCCTTAACCTGTGCAAACAACGATCAAATGCTAAACGGATAGCGCCTAATTTTTAATCTCGTTCGCACGTTGTGTACGACTTGCCCAATTATAATTTATAACAAAACGACGAAACTTTTGAGCGAAGAAAAATTGTTGACTTCCGTTTCAACGATGCACACTTTGAGATGTTACTCGATGGACCATCGATCTAAAAGTTTACTAAAAACGAGAGAATCGTGGATTTACGAGTCGAAATTATGACTTACACGTTTAGATTACAAAATAAATAATTTTTTAATAAATTGACACTTCGAAACATTAATTTTCCATTTTCAGTAATAATTAATGTCAAATTTCATAATATTGGAGTGTGCTTTACTGAAGTTTTCTCGGTGTCGGTATGTCCGTTCGAACTGTCAAACGAAATGATTTTCCATTTTTTAATCCAGCTAAGATGTTCGGAATATTTTATTAGTATCAATAATTAGCTGAAAAGCGAATATATATTGAGTTCCTCAATAATCACTGATTAATTCATTTTCGTTAACAAAATCTTTCACTAGTTTAAAAATATTTCATCCTGAATCTTAATGATACAATATTTTCACAATTTTCGGCGATTTAGTTCTATTCGTTTCGCAATAATCTGCAGAACCCGTTTTTCCATAAACGACCATGTTAAATTTAAACGTTATGACTCATAAATAATTGAGTGAAAAATTCTGAAATAATTCATGTATAATAATCCTATCAGGAACTATCATTCCTGAAACTATCAATAATTCCAACAATTTTTTAACCCCCATCCAGTAATATCTTATCATCGTGAATTCTACGTGAATCAAACGATCAGATTTTGCACTTCGAATTACACATTTCCTTGAAAACAAAAAAAAAACAACAACAATCCCGAAATATCGACAAATCTAAGTATTGTAAACTCTTAGATTTGTCACGAAGCTCATCGAAAACGAAGAAGTTTTCAAAATTCTTATAAAAACCCTGTCGCAAAAAAAAAACTTACTTCAATTAAAAAGTAACGTAACAAATATGCAATTACCCTCGTCTGTTTTTGTCCGCGACGATATTACGTGCAAACCGGAAGTGCCAAGTCGTTAACAATATTCGATGCGAGAATTCTCGGCTGTCGATTCATCAAGCGTACAAATATATCTTTACCGCGATGTAGTAGCCGTTTAGCGAATGTCCCTGCAGCGTCTGATTGGTTCCTCGAGCGATAATGAACCCCCGTGATCCTTGTCTTCGTGATATTATTCAGCGAGCTTTTCATTCCCGACGGAATCGATACTGAAGCGATAGGCGGTATGGAGGAACGCCACGAGACAAGCGTTTATAAGAATTTCCTCTATGACAGAGCCAGCTCGATCGGTGATAATGTATGTGTCCCCTGCCCCTCCCTGCCCTCTCCCACCCTTCTATAGACGGTAACAACTATGCGGTGTAGGCAAAAGCAGCTTGAGGGATAAAATCAGCGTCAAGATATATATCCCTCGTCCATGGAGATACGCCCCGTGCAATCTCTCTCCCTCTCCACTCTTTCTTCCTCTCTCCATCGATGGATTGTTCCACGAGTCGCTGAAGAATCCTTCGTGGAACTAAATCGCGTTTAAACAGGCCGCAAAGCGTATCGCTTCCGGTACGACGACGGGTGTGTAGACTCCTCCTCGACTCTCTTCTCTCTCGCTATAACGTGGACCCTCCCCCCTCTCTACGTCCTTCCCTCTGGCCCGCTGTCTTTTCCGTCCAGTCCCTATGTGCTCACCCCATAATTCTCCGCTCGTCTCGAGGAGCAAAAAAAAGGGAGAGACAGAGAGAGAGAGGAGAGAAAGAGTGAGCAAGGATGCAAAAGAAATCGGGCGTGATGGGTGCACGGCCCGAATCAGGCCCCGGGTCCCGGGAGATAGTTTATTATAGGTGTGGAAGAGACGGCCTCGATCGAGGGTGCATCATCTCCGCTTGCTCGCACTCGCCTTCTGAGTGTACAACCAACGTTTACACTACATACCACGAACACTGTTGAAATTCCTGGATGGGATGAGTCCGCGCACGCGTCGATGCCACGTTATGTGCTCAAACACTTGTGGGGGATGAAGCTGTTGTTGGTTGGGACATCGTTGACTGTTCGGAAGGATGCTTCGTAGTTTTCAATGGAAAAGTAGACGGTAGGGAGGAGGTTGCGTTTTGGGTCTAACGATAATGGAAAGCAGGCGAACCCAGTGGCAAATGAAGATGGCCATATCCAAACAACACATTGGAGCTGCATGTCCATTTGACAATTAGAAATAGATATATCCAAATATGGTGAAGCTAGATGTTCACTTAAGAAATGGGTACAGACGTATCCAAATGGCTTCAGAGTAAATAAAACGATGATGAACAGTTCATATAGCTATCGGGGACACGTGTATCCAAACATCTGGCACCGTGTCCCTTTTTCAATTCGGAGCGAACCAATCGAAATTACTTTTGAATCATTCGAGCCACATTACGATTGGAAACAGTAAAACCCAAGCAATGTTCAGACAAAGTCGGTATACTTTACTATAGACGTGATAAAAACCAAGAGCATCAAAGCAATATCAGGACAAACCAGTCCTAATAGTTTTTCCTGGTGAGATCAATGTTTCGATCGAAAAGAAACGATTAATGACCCGATTAATCAAGAAATTCGTTCAATTATTTAAATTTCAATCGAACAAACACGAACAACTCGAAGATATTGATCTACTTTTTTCGAGAAGCCGTACAGCGATAGATGACGAGCCATTCATCATTTCCTAAAAAAAAAAACAAAAAGAGTTTCATACATACGCCTGAATGGTGTAACGTCGATGGAAGGAATCGTGAGGGCCACTCGAACTCGAGAGTGAGCGAGATTAGCAGCTGATGAAAAGATGGAGCTTCGCTGGATGACGTTTTAAGTGCCGATGAAATTGTACGGCGATAAGTGGAGGCCCTTTTCTCATCCTCCACCCCGCCCCCACCGCCGCCACAGTGGTCTCGACGCGATCTAGAGTGAGCGAGACGGAATTGCCTTTATTGCGGTTTGCGAGAGGAACCTCTTGTTTCCAATGCGTTGTACGGTATGTGCTCTCTTTGGTATTACACGGGTTATCCGTGTACGTGCTCTCTCTTGGGCCGTCTTAGCTTCGATACAGGAACGATAGAGGGTCCGAACGGCATGAGAACCGATTTGCCACGGGACGTTACCTCCCGCGTATCGCCACTCGATATTATATTGGTACCTCAACCTCTTCCCTCGGCGCATTATAGAGAGATTCCTTTCTCGCTCGCACCCCCTCGTTTCTCCATTCTCTTATGCCCGCAACTGTTAATGCCATCTTTCTTTCCGGACTGCATAATATCCCTGGCAGGTTGAAACGTCCGCGGACGTAAGATCGGGATTTATGGGAGGACCAGGGCCGAGCGCGTGCCTTCTCGTTGATTTATCGGCCTATTTTCTTCGTTCCCGTGCGTGAGAGAAATTCAATTTCAGTGAAGAATATAAATTCCTCGTGTTCCTATCATTTATTAACCCGTAATTGGGCCTGATAAAGTTAACCGATTGGCCAATGTAGGATTCTGCGAGTGGAGCCAGCGTCGCGATCGAATTCCCCGCAAATATCGCGAATGCATAATACGGAGAGATGAAGGAATGAAGGAATGCTGAAGTTGCCAAGGTGGTGGAAGTAACCGAGGAACGATTCTCGAGGCGCATGTACCAGAAGGAAAAATGTGGCTTCGTTGCTGGCACACGAAGATCAAACTGACCGGCTCTCGTTGCCTCTCCGTCGATGCATACGTGTACAGTTTATATTCTAGGAAGATAAATACACGAGGAGTCACTACGCTCTTGGGCGGATTCACTGTGGTGGATTGGCGACTTGATCTGACCATCTCTCTATCTCTATCTCTCGCGCGCTCTCTCTCTCTCTTCCTCTCTATCTATCTCCGTATGGATATGTTGGCGACTAGAAAAGATGCAAAGACGCCGCCACCATATGGCCACACTCCGGACCACCGCCTGAAGAGAGAACTGCACAATCTGCGCACTCTTCTCGGTTCAACGAGATGATTTTCTTTCGCTCTTCCGCTGGAGACCTCCTAGCTATATTTTCTACACCTCTCTCTCTCTTTTTCTCTCTTCTCAACTGCCGCTTCGTCACAGAGTTGCGTGTCACGCATCTGTCCAAAGCCTTCTGTGCTTTTCTTCGATAAAATTAATCCTCGCTGTATCTTCTTTGCTTCATCGCCCCCCCTCCCCTCCTCTCTCTCTCTCTCTCTCTCTCTCTCTCTCCATTCAACATTAGTCTGACCGTACACTACTTGCATCAAGAAATATCAGGGAATTTTCACATGTAGCTATCAAGGGCGACGCACTCTCTTCGATCCCTTATCTGCAGTGGGTCGCGACGAGACTCGTGAGAAACGCCGCTCGTAAATAAGCCTCGAACCATGAGGGAACATGACTCGATCGCAGCATCGTGAATCCTGGCGCCACGTGGAATCCTTCGATTGGCAATGCCAGGTCAGCCTTTTACCAGGATTGGACAGTGAATCGAGGAATTGTTGCATCGGTAGAAATTATGAAAGTTGGAGTCGTCGTCAAAGATTTATTTGATGTGCGAGAGGTATTGATGATGTCAATCGTTGCGTGATGTATTGGCCAATCACTGATAATGCCTTTTTCTCTTTCTGTGAAAGGTCCTTTTTATAAAAAATCCAAATGTGAACTTCCAGTCCTGTTTCCTCGTAGCTTACTCTGGCTTTTGAGCCGAGGATTTGGGCCGCAACGTTTCGAAGTAAATATCACTTGGTAATCATAAAAAATCCGTTCCGATAAAAGCTTCATTGGGCGGAGTTTTCGTTCCGGAGATCGCCGTACGTCGAAAGACATTTACTTATTTATCGCCGTCCTTTTCTCCACATCTTGCCATCAACACAAGGCCGAAAGATCGTCACGGTGATTTTACCAAAAAAAAAATCTAGTCGTATTGTTTCCGAACAACGAGCACGACCAAAAGCAGAGAACAGCTGGCGCGCACCCTTAATTTAGCTTTCAGGGTTGTCGGGATATACGTATCGTGTATAAGGAAATCCATTGCCGAATAACGTACGGCGTGTCTCTCCGTTGGTTGCTGCGGAGATTCAAGGACGAGTGATATACGAGCGTCGGAAATTCACGAGGGAGCTTCATTTGCTCATATTGCACGGATACATACAGTTACTGGAACAAAACGATAAAACGCTATAATTCCAGGCTCTCCGACGTTAGAGTCTTCGGAGACGACGAAATCAGGGTAAGGTCGCAAACGATGACCTCTCCACCTTTCCACTCCCATCTTTTGTCCTTGTTACTTTTCCCGGTGGTCGTCCGGATGTCCTCCGGACTTCCCAATAAGGAATCCCGATGTCCCACTTGCCTTCGAACGCGAATATTCGACCTTCTCGCTTTGACCCTGCAGGGGGAAACGCGCGTGTCTCGCCTGCTCAGTTTATTGCAAGCCAGTATCACCGCGAACTTGAACTTCTCATTTTTCATTGTTGGCCACCTTGAGGCTTTCGTGGCACATCGCAGTCCCCTTCTGAGGGTCCGAACGTAACTTCGATATTTATTGATCACGCGAGTTTTCCCTATACGATAAGTCGTTTTCTTCCAGCTGATCTATCTCGCTGAAGACTTCCACGATGGTGGAACATTTCCTGGGATCTCGAAAAGTTGATGCGCACGGGGTGCGCCCATTTTCAAGACTCGTGGAAGTTCTAGATCTTTCGAGTCCGCGTATTCCACGAGCTGTTGATGCCATGCATAAAAACGGTTCATCCGCTTGGTTTCTTCAACGGCCTAGCGCCCTAGCGGTTCAAGAGCTGCGCCGAGTTTGCACGAGCACAAAACTCTAGAAAGCACTCGGGCTCGCTTCTCCAAAGGAGTAGTAAATTATCACCATAATAACCTCGTGGAAGCGGATTGGATTTCTCACACAAACCCCGTCTTCCCGTCTTCCTCTTTCACTCGCTCTTTCTCTTTCCATCTCGTTGTCGCTGCTGGTTGATGGGCCAAGTCTCCATCGTCGCTGGGTCCCTTCGCCCTTGTCTCTATCCTCCAGCAGCATCTTCCACTCGTCGCGAATGCCCTCGTCTTTGCCAACCTCTTGGCAAAGACTATACTCCCACGCCTCCGATATACTCCGCGCGCTAATCTTTATACATACACAAATATATAAATATATATATACATCTTCGTCTTTCGTTCCTCTTCGTTGTTCACCATCAACGCTATGTACCACCACCGTTTACGCGATCCGCGGTGTTTACACGCAGCGGCGGTTTTATGGGAATGTTAATGGGTGACATTCCACCCTTTCGCGAACAGGAGTGTAAGCGCGGGGATGAGCACGAAGAGAAGAAGATGCCTCTCAGGAAGCACGCGGTGAAGGAGAATAAGAATAAGAAGGAGAAGGAGAAGAAGAAGAAGAAGAAGAAGAAGGAGAAGAAGACGAAGAAGAAGCACATTTGCTAAGTTGCGTCGGTTGTTCGCACGCGCTTTGCTCCTCGCTACCTCTGATCCTTCGGCTCGTCTCGCAACTTCGGCACGTCATGATTTCTCCCTGAATTTATATTATAACCTTCGTTTTCCCGCAAACGACCTCCGCGCGCATATAAAACGTTTCTCCGGCGTGTCTCAGAAAGCGGCGGAAAAGAGGTGCGGACGTGGGATCAGTGAATCGTGGGATTTATCGAGACCCTCGGTGACCATATTCCACTTTGAACGCGTATGCGCTTTTGCCCTCCATTTCTTTGTTATTGTTGTTTTAAGTTGTTGCTGTTGTTATTATCGTAGCTTTTCTTTTCGCCATCAACGGCTGTGTGGCATCAACGAAGCATAAAAGGTATTTTGTTCGCCATGCTTGTCCGACAGAATTCTTTATTCCCGACAAGATTCCCGACCTTCGTTCTCTCACTTTCTCTCCATCCCTCAGCTTTTCTCTCCTCGTTCCTACCTTACTCTCCCTAGGCACCCGATCAAGGCCACGCGAGCTGTACTCGTGGACCTTTCCAGCTGAATGCAAACACTGTCTTTCGCCTCCATCCTTCTCCGTATATATCGCTCTCTTCACCGTTGATGTTTCCGTTCGCTCGGAGTAAGAGTAGGAAAGAGAACGGAGAGAGAGAGAGAGAGAGAGAGAATGACGGAGAGAAGCTTTACCGAGAGTGCAAGCCGTCTCTCGAATACCTACATTGCTGAGGACGGCAGCCGCGGACGATAAACTCCAATTACACCCCGTTTCCTTTCTTCTCTTTTCATTCGTTTCATTCTGGACGTACGAACCAAGAACTTGATGGAGCAATGTCCCACCGGCGCAAGGATATCACATACGTATATCCTTCGGGCAGCCCGGAGAGCGCGTTAACCATTCTGAAACTTGCCCCATCCCAGCTATGTACAATCGTAACAGATCATAGACCGTGCTTGATCCAGGAAGAAAGAAGATAGTAGATTCCGTCGACTCCGTTTATCCAATGGATGTTACTAAAGGATTAAACGACGTATTGAATCCTTAGCTGCACACCCACACAGTCAGGCAAACCTTTTGTCTCATCCGCGGGATGGTTGTTCCAGTTGGTGACGATGAGACTGTTGAGTGAATCCAGCTGATGTCCCTAGTACCGTCTCGGTATTACCGTTTGTATCCTTTAGCTTTCGTTTTAATCGTGAGAAATCAATGATTATTCAATGATTTGATGTTTTTCGGTATTTCGTACAGCCAACTTGTGTAGTCCTGTTCAGTACTCGTCGCGTTGCCATTTACCGTTCATTTACCATGATGCAATTGGATGAATTACCCGATTGATGACATTGACCATACGAGGTGCATTTATCTGATATCTTTTCCACAGATGACCCTCAGTTTTATCATCTACCATGCCAGTGTTTGTGACATCTGATTTAATTGCTGTGAGCCTCTATATTATCGTCTATTTCACCATCTGTCTATCACCCCAATACAATCAAGCGAACGGTCGATTAGTGACACTGACCGTTTCGCGTTCAACTGATATCCCACGAAATATCTTTCATCTTAACATCCATCGACAGGTTTCGCGACAAGGCCATACGGCAGTGGAAAACGAAACTCATCGGTTCTGGCGTATCTGGAAACGCCATTGAAGGCATTTCCGCGAGTCTTCCGTATAGCGGAAGACTCTCGAGGCCGGAGTTAAAGAGCGACGTCAGGAGTGTGAGAGTACAAAGCGGAGGGATTTCCTACGACGGTAATTCGAGCCTTAGACAACAGGCGATCCCTATAGGCGAACTGGCAATTCTTCGGCTGGTTCTTCATCCACTTATTCACAATTTTCTTTGTCCTATTACATTACCCTTGCCCGTATACCTTTCGACTTTCCTTTTTCTCTCCCACACACGATCCGCGTATTCCAACCGCGATTCGTTTGTGTTACATAGCGGCGCGAGAACGGATTCCCAGCGTGCACATAGCTACGAGATGGCTTGGTATAAGGGGCATTGCGTATAACACGACCAAACCGCGCCCTCCTATCTCTCTCTCCATATCTCCCTTTCTTCCGTCGTTGTAATTGCAAAAACCCTTCGTCTTCCCTTCTCTACGACTCCTTTACCCTCCGCAACCATTTTGGTCCTTCTCTTCCTCCATCCTTCTCGCTCCTCTCTTTCTCTCTCTCTCTCTCTCTCCCTCAGCCAGGTTAGTTTGTACTCTCGCAAGCCTGCCGGGAGATGAGTTGTACCGCGTTGATGGTGATCGCGGTCCATCTCTCGTCTATTGCACCATCTCTCGTGGGCTCACTCGCACGGTGGGCTGCTGGCTCACTTCGCCGCGATGAAACACCAACTCGCGCCCCGAGTGTATACAGACGTATATCCTTTTTGCGTTGGATACTTCGCGGATAGATTGGAGGTGAGACTCTTGAAGTCTTGACACCTGACGGGACCCACGGAGCCCGCAGACTATGGACCCTCCAGCGAACCCAAGGAGATAAAGAGAGGGAGATGGAGAGAAATAGAGAGGGAGAGAGAGAGAGATAGAGAGCAAGTTGAGGGAAGAGAACGGATGGAATCTTGGTGAACGCGCGGCAACGGTCCGGGAGATGCGGGGGGGAACAGATCTCTCCGAAAAGAACCCCCGCCCCCCCCCCCCCCCCCCCCCACTTCCCTTCCTCTGCGCTCTTCATCCAACTCTTCCGTCACTATATCTCTATAAAGCGCCCTTCCGCTATCATCCGGCTCATGGACCAGCCGAGATCCAGCGGCATCCCTCTTCGTCTCTCGTGTATTCGTACTGATGGAATTGCGCGGCTCGTGTTCCCGAACAATCTGGTAAACTGTCGAGGGAAATCGTTTTCGAGATTGTACTGGTTGGACGGGAATGCACATGCGGTAATCACGCCGGCAACCGCCTTGCAACCACCTTAATTATAATTAGTTCGCGAAGAATATGTTGTCTTTGGATCTTACCGTCCGAGATACCGGAAAACGGGGAGTAAGGGAGAAAGAAGAAGAGGGAGGAGGGTACAGGAGGAGAATGAACATCGTTCGCGCCGCGGTCTTACACGATATCATCGGTATTTAACGATATTTCAAATGATTACAATTTACCGAGTGCTCTCAGGGAGAGCGCAATTTACGGCGATCGTTACGAGAACAAACAGTTTGTCTCGGTGTATAATATTTTATTACCCTTGTACTTGTAATGTCTGCTTTAAAACGCAGGGTCAAGGCGCACCTTGTAATTCTACCCGAGCTCCAATGGAAATTAAGAGGATGGAACCGAAAATCAGAATTTTTTAAAATAGACTTTTTCGAGGGAAGGGTAAGACGATTGAGATATCGCTTAGACGTTTGTTTCGATATGCAAAGTTGTGAACGGATTAGGAAAAATATTTATTGTTGATTAAGTTACGAACAATTTCCTGAAGGACCTTTTAACCCCTTGCGGTCGGTGTCGTGATTCTAAACGTAGCGAAAACGTTTTTAAAACGTCGTACAAGTCGATTTAAATTAATTGATTAATTAAGCAATTGCTTAATTACTTTGCGATTCAACTGTTTCGGTCAACTCACGAGATACCAACGTACGATAGTTCAGAAAAAATTAAATCAATTTAATCTGCCGACCGAAAGGATTAAAAGTGCTCCCGAGTTTAACCCCTCGGTTTATCAATATAAAAGTTTATTTTATTTTTCTTTAAATGGATAATATCAGCTCGGACTTAGCCCAGATTTTTTTATTATCGATTTTAAATCGCCGAATAAGAATTTCGGAAAATCGTTCGCACCATTTTGAAAAAACATAATTTTGAGAAAAACTCGTTAAAAACTTGTTCAACGGTTCCATCCAATATGACAACCATATAAATTGGACCTTCCTCCTTCATTTGAGTTGCTTCGACCGTCGAATGAATTATCGAAATATTTTCTGTAGCCTAACCCCTGAACGGCCGATCGAAAGTTTTGGTGCGAAAAAAAAAAAATAAGATTAATACGCAAGAGTGTAAAAACTGTTGGAAAACATCAGCAGCCAAGGTCCGAACGATAAGAGGTAGGGAAATGTCTCGAGAAAAGTTACGCACTTAGTAAAATCAATCTTAGATTCTAATTACGTCTCGTTAGGCGACTAAACGATGGGAATATTTTTTTTTCACCAACAGGTTTCTCGTTTCTCGTCATAACGCTCCCGATTCTCGATAAATATTTATACATATGTACACAGAAGTATGTATTCGTAAATATTTCATTGCGCACGTTGAGTTCTCGTGAGTAACTTATACACTTGCCTCAGGCATTTCATAACCAGATCGTCTCGGTGCCGATACGTTTTTTTACCTTGAACGAGCAAATCGCGGATTTTGCGCGCAGACCTCTCTTTCTCTATCTCTGTTTCTCTGCACCAGATCACAGTCTCCGTCCATGTTACAAGGCACGAGGTACACAGCGTGCTCTTTTCATTCGTTCCTTTTCCCCTTTTTTTTTCTTCAATTGCCATTCTCGCGACTGGACGTTGCCCGAAGCGACTCTATAGAACCATTTTCCGGGATCGTTATTGCAGAGCGAAAGGGACTGGGAGATAACCAATGAGACTAATAATAAAAAAATAACAAAAAAAATAAATAAATAAAAAAGAAAGAAAATGAAATAAAAGTATCATATCTAAAGATTGAAAGAGTCGCGTTGGCTAAGTGGACTTTCGGCGTGGGCGAAAAGTGGCAGTGCGATTTTCTGCAACCGGTCTAGCAAACCTCTCTCTCTCTCCCTTGTGTTATATATTTATTTATGTACAACCGAAGAGCAAAGAAACGACTCCAATGTACACGCGTAGACGCCCGGCTATAAATAGTATTCGCCCCTTTCTCCGCACTCCGTTTTTATCTCATCTGTACCGGAATTTTTGTTTACTCACGATTACGATCTTTTCCTCCGCGTCTTGGGAGCGGTATTTCACGAGATATTCTCAGTTTCCCTGTGCCCTCCTGCAAAAAGAATCGTTTATGCCGAAGCTCCCGGGATCCCCTCTGATGAACCAAAACCTGATAACTGACGAAAGTGTAGAGTTGAAATCGGTATGGAATCACCAAGAAACGCAAAGCGCGACGTTGATACGAGCAGTCACCAGAACTAGGTGCAACTTCTCTCTCGGTCATACCTGAGGGTCTTTGACGCAGTGAGTAAACCCAAAGAGATCACGAATGCTAGAGAGAGAGAGAGAGAGAGAGAGAGAGAGAAAGAAAGAGAGTGGGAACTCGTTGCAGTCCGGATAGTCTGCACGCGATAAATCACTGCGTAACGAATGCGTCGTTCGCTGCTTCTCGAACGTTACCACCAACGCCGACAAAACGACCCTCCACTCCCTCATGCTCAGCCCTCTCGCCCTCTCCACCCCGGCACATCACCCGGCGGTGGTCTGCGACACCCTGAAGTTACCGATCAGCCCGTGGTGTCGTTTCCCCGAGTGCCAAGACCGCGAGCGAAAGCAGAACTTCTCAAAAGTGCCGGTAGCCAGCAGCGTACGACCGCATCGCATCTTTGAGAGAAATAGTCCGTGAACCGCCATGAGAAATCGTTGCTTTTTCCCACGCGGCCCTCCCGGCGAAGCTTCTCCAACCACGAGACACGTTGGGACGAAAATAAAAATTACATCCAGGAGAACGATTGAAGAGGAGGAGGGGGGAGGGGGCTTTTTGCTTTATAGTGTAAAGCAAAAAGGCTACGAGGAGGGAGGTGGGTGTTCTTTGCAAGACGTATGACAAAAGTGAGGACCTCAGGGCCGGGCACTTTGCACAACCACCCTCAAGGTAGTTCATCGTCTTCGCGAAAGATGAAAAAGCCTCCAACTCTCGTCGTGGAAACTCGCCCTCGGCGTAAACCTTTAGCTCGTAGCCTCAGAAGCAATAACGGCAGCGCCGGGGTGCGCGCATGATCGAAAATATAATTAACGGACCTGATCTACGCTCGAGTCTTTTTTCCATCGTGTTGAATATACGCGAAGTGCTAATCGCTCGGTTGGCAGGTCTTAATGGCCTAATCGATCGATCCGAGAACGCAGCACCTCCTTCGTTCTACCGATTCTAAAAGCACACCTGCACACTCGCGCGAAACGACCTTCCTCAATCCCGTCGTAACGACCCTCCTTTCTCTTGTTTCCATCCTGGTAAGATAACGGACGACAATTTCCGATCTAGATTCGATTTATCGGAACGTGTGTTATTACTTTTGGAAACTGGTTTTGCAATGTCGAAAAAGTCAAGTTTTTTGTTTTTTAGGTGAAATAAACTCACTGATTTCTGGTTGTCTAGGGTCATTTTTGTTTCGCTGGGGAAATATTAAAACGATGTTTAATTAATGTTAATAATAATGATAATAATAATAATGTGATCATTGTTACCTGTATTGTTATTATAACTGGTACAACTACTATTATTATGATTATTATTATACTCCAATGGATGGTTGAATCAAGAAATGTCAATATTCTTCCCGAACCCAGCGCGGCCGATCTCGAATCTTCGCCTTGATCTCCCGGTGCATCAGACCTGCTGGTTCCATACCTGCTCTTCACGTTTTCCCTTACCGAACGAAAATCGGCAATCGCAAAATCGATACTTCTCCCGCGGTCCCGTATGCGGCGTCTCCTTGCTCCTTATACCGGACTCAGCTCGGCGTCGAATAGTTATACATAATTATTATTATCGAGCGAGGGGGTATGGGACAGGAAGGGGAAAAACGAACGGATACTCGATCGAGGACGAAGCTCCCCTGCATGCTACGTTCGTTCGCTCCTCCAGTGCATCTGTATAAACGTTCATATATATATATGAAAGTTCCTAGTCGTAACCAACGCTATATATTGTACTCCCGTGGTCCGCAGCGCGGGCAGGCAATTATCGCTAATGCGGAGGTTTTGTTCGGTTTATAATTAGGTACGAAAGTGACAGGGGTACCGACAAAGAATCGAGACCGTAGGAGAGCTCTCTCAGGTATCCGAGCAGTCTCGAGACTTTTCTGCGGGCGAGGCGCATACACAAATAAAGATAAATATATGAGCGCATGAAGAGTGCGTGGTAGCTCGAGAGCGTGCGCAGGCGTTCCGTTGGACACACACTTGAATATCTCTCTCTCTCTCTCTCTCTCTCTTTCTCTCTGTTGCTAAGAACTCTTTCTTAGAGTGCGTTCAGAAAATGCATTCTCTCTCTCGATCTCTCTCGATCGTTGTGCAGTGTCCCACAGAGGGAGTGACAATGCACCTGCGAGTGTGTAAATCCCTGACTACGGCCCTTATTTAGTAGGCCTACCGCGCGTGGGGTTAACATCGAGAGTTTCTCTCGCGCGGATTGCGAGTCGCGGTTTTATTTATATGGGAACAGGGGAGGCGCTATGTACACGGAGTATAAGATCATACGCAGCGTGCGTCCCCGTACATCCAACGATATAACGACCAGCTGTAAGAGATTCAGCCTCGTTGTCGAAGGTGGCGCAACCACCTATGCACCAAGCAAAGTGCTCAGCCACAGCGCACCGAATAATGTTTTCCAACGTCGTGTGTGTGTGTGCCCGTCCATCGGTGTACGTATGCGGACGTACGCGCGAAAAACATCACGATAATACGCCAATTCCGATCGGAGGAAGCGACCACACGTGCGAGTGCACTTTGTGCTCACTGGACACCACGCGGAACTTTGGCATTGATAAGTGCTGCATTTTCATTCTTGAACTTCCTTGGGAGATCCCTCGATCCAAGAAAGTTTTTAGTTATTATTTTAGACGCCACAATTTGGGTACGATCTTTCTTCATTTTTTTATCTGGATTCGGATTTTACGTGTTTACGAGAATTTTACTTTTTCATTTTATTTTTATTTTTTGGCTAGCAAGATTATTCGCATTTGCTAAACGAGTTGGTTCTCGCCGTTCAGCAGACTTTGGGTCAAGTTTTTTATTCTACTTTTTTTCAGCGGTTAGATTTTTAGCTAGGTTTTCTCTTCTGCTTCTTCAGCGATCATGTTTTGGGTGAAGTTTTATTCTCTAGTAATTCAGTAATCGAATTTTGGGTTAGGTATTTCCTTTTGATTCTTTATCAATTAGGATAGGAAGGAGAACCTTCAAGCCTGTCAAGCGGTCGATTGTATTCTTGCCTACATAAAGCTAGGGTTCCTTCTTTTCATTCATAAAGTGAGAGTTCGTCAGGAATTAATGCAGTTTATTTCAAAGCCGAGTACAACAGGGTTGAAGACTTCGGACGGGATTTTCGTAATCGTGTAAATAAGGAGGCAGGAAGATTTTTGGTACCCAATAAGAAAATCAGTCTTTAAAATTCCAAAGAAGATCCCGACACCAAGATTCTATAAAAATGTTGACACCTGAGAAATTTCTTTAGCCCGTCGTACGTTTCCTGATATTTTCCATACCGGAAGTAAGAAAGACAAAATAGAAAAGTCGAATGTACCCTCGCGCATTTCGGTCTTTTAGCGCGAATGCCCTGTCAGTGGTCGGTTCTTTATCGAAGTAACGTCGATTGTTCCCTCCGATTACAATATGGCCACGACAAGGCCGCGCTTTGCGCCCGCAGAATTATCATTGTCCGAGTTCTCGGTAATTCCGTAGGAAGAAAATTTTCTATGCGCGCGCACGTGCGTGTAACCATAAAGAGAGGCGTGTATGCGGACTCGGTAGTGGAGTTCTAGCGGAGGCGCAGAGATATATTTTCCAGTGGCGAAAGAGAGCCACCCAGCGTAACATCGCCAAGCATGCTCGTGAAGAGAGGAGACGATGCGTTGACCCGCGAAGAGAAGGCGTAAGGCAAGCAAATGAAAGGTATTTCGCGTGCAGCATCTTCGGTCGCTCGCGCGCGCGCGCGCGGTCCATAACGAAATGAACTCTTCGGTCGTTAGAGGGAACGAAGCGAGTCGAAGGATGACAATGAGAAGAAAAGACGGGGGGAGGGAGGGCTAGCGCTTGGAGCATGCATCTGCTAACTACCGGAATGCTAATATTTAATTAGCCAGGATGGGCAGCCGCGCGCGCGCCACTCATTTCCTTTTTTGCCAGGCTTGATCATCGCTCACTCATTGGTGGTCGCTTCGCGATGACGAGCTCCTCGAAGATGAGGACGAAGATGACGAAAGCGACGGACAAACGGTAGGCGGGACGGAAACGAATAATCGATCGGAGAAATCAAAAGGAATAGAACGATGAAGACGAAGAGACTAGCGATTCGATGAGAAGGTAGAAGACGCATGCGAACGTACGAACTAACAGATGAGGAAAATTGAAGAAATAGGAATAAGATAGAGCGAAGAAAAGATAGAAGCCGAGAGAACGTCCGGGCGGAAGAACATCAGACTGGTGAACGCTGAAGGATGAAGAAAGGAAACACGTGAAGAACTATCGGACAACGTTCAGTCCTTCTTGAACATGATGAGAGAAACCGGTGGAATTCATTGGCAAGCCGTAATGGAAAGATTACGATTAAGAGTAGGCAGAGTGGTTGAAACTCGCTCCTTCAATCCCCAACAGAACTCAATCAACATTGACATTCCCCGCGAGTTATCCGATCACGAATTATCCATAGAAATTGCTTCCTTGATTATCTTCCACTTTGTCGTCTCCTGAAAAGCTCTTGCTGAAATGGACTCCAACGTTTAGGGTTCGGTGGCGACTAGATACGTTACCTCTGGAGCGCCACTCGACAATCACCAATCTTAGGATACCAATCAACAGGCAAGACAATTTCGATCGCTACGTTTGGCTTCAGTTTCCAAAGATCTTCGGAATGGATCGGCTTTCCATTCGGAAATCCTTTCCATTTGTAAATCCCTGGATATTCGCGTTTCATCATTCCTATCAAGAATTCCAAGCAAAGTTGAATGCTCGGCTGGATCCGCAGTGGCAATGTGCACGTGTATCGATCATCGGTGAATTGCAGTATCGGAAATCCCGTCCGTTATCGAACGAGGAAGAAAGAAAGAAAGAGAGAGAGAGAGAGAGAGAATGGTACTGTACCGATCTCCGGAGCCGACACGCTCGATCGGGAGAGTGAAAAAAGGAAGAGAGAGAGAGAGAGACAGAGACACGAAGGGATCTTCTGGTATACGTATGGAGGATGAGCCTTCGGACGAGAGGAGTTTGCAATAAGCGTTGGCCATTGCGCACGATTGGTTTCTCTCCCTCTACCGCTTCACTGACAAAACAAAACCAGTCTCCCCTTTGCCGGAGCAGTCGCGGTGCTGTCACGACCACCGCGGAAACGTCTGCCTTTCTGCTATTCCGTGTGCCCCTCTCTGACGTGGACAACTAAACTGCTTGCGCCCATCCGCTTCGGCAAAAGCGAACTGTATAGTCGGTAAGAGACGAGACATCGGAGCCTTCGTCCTCTCTTAAGGTGGATACCGGGTGAAGGAATCAGCGGTAGATATTCCTTCGAGACATCCGCAGATCTTGCTGCTCCCCTCATCTCTCGTTGCCCCCAACCGTCCTGTCTCATTCGCTTCTGATACCGGCTACTGCCACTTCTTCTGTCATGTATCTTCCCTTGAAGACAGGAATCCGGTAGTGTTTCTTCACTGCCGAGGGTGTTCCTGTTGCGTTATATCAAACGTACGTGGTTTCCGTTGGCGGAACTCTAGAGGAAACGTCAGATGCGCGTACTCATTCTCTGGCGTTTCATACGCGTCTCGTGCTCTATAAATGAGCTAGGGATTTGATCTGATGGTAAAAATATGATAGATATGGTGAATTGGCTAGGACTCGGGTAGATGAATTGTCAGCAAGGCTACTTGGATGACAGTTTTCAAATCTCGGATAGGAAACTTGATAGAATCTGGCCCTGGGAATCGCCTGAGGTTTACCGCATTTTCCTCGTGCACCAGTGCGACTAATACACTTCGTCAGTTAGGGTAATAAGGATGCCCCAGGAATCTGGGGAATTGGAAACACTGAAGTGATGGTCTGAGAAAAGTATACGAAGCTGTTGGAAATGAAGGAAGACCCAGAGGATTAACAACTCCTCCAACGGTAATATTTGCAGCGAGCATTCCCATTAAGTGTTCAAACTTCAGCCGAAAGAACATCTGACCGATTTCTGACTAGGCATTCACAATCAGCACGTTGGAAATTGATTCTAAGTGGTAGTTCACGCGACCGAACTCTTGACTCGTTTTTTACTCTACCCTCCAATATGATAGGTTTGACTTTTTTTGTTTTTTTATTTTTTTCATTCTACTCTCCAATAAAATCAAGGATTGCACGGAAGATAGTTATATGTGGTCACGAATTTTCCAATCCTATCCTTCAATCACTATCCAAACGATCGCTCCGTCCGCAGAAGTGACGATCACCCGAAGTATCATTGATGCCCACTTTAGGAGCCTAGCTTTTGCGAAATTCTCGTCAAACGTGTAATCCTCGTTGCGGCAGGTGTCGTAACCCCCAACGAAGCGACAAGACCTCTCGAGTGAGATCTGGGACAAGAGAGTTGGAACGAAGAGGTGTCAGTGAAGTCGCGAAGTGTATATTATTTTACCGTGATTCGACGCAGCCTCTTCTTCATATATTTGTCGGATTTATCGTTCTCTCTGGTGAATTATTACTGCGCATTGCGCAAAGTACGAACAATATGTAACCGACAGAATCGAGCTAGGGACAACGGTACAAAGAGTGAGCCACGTTGATCGCTTCTAGGTACGAGAAACTATGAAATTAGCATAATTCTAACATATCCGAACGCCTCGACGCGAAATAACTAACACCCCCGAGGCTCTCCTCGTACCATATTTTAATACGCTCAATAAAGAGAAGGCAGATAGAAAGGGAGAGAGGAAGGAGAGATACGAGGGAGAGGCAAGCCGAGTATAAGAAACCGAAGAACACCGCTGGACCGGAATCAGGCGAGAGGAGGACTCGAAGGCGAACGGATGAGAGGAATGGTCCATGGCAGTGAAGTCTTTGCGAGCTACTCGTCGTGGCGACCGGTCCGGAGACTCGGGCACAGTACGCGCTACGAACAGTCACCGAGGAACGGAGGAGAAAGGAGGATGGAATGATTCCACGGGGTTGTGTATTTGTACCTGCTCGTGTACACCAGTACCGATCCTACATCTTAATCATTCGATGCCAATTTATCCTACTACGTGAGACATTACGATGTACGGTAGAAGCAGCTGATGATGTGCACGCGTCTGGTGTGCCCGTGTACACACAAACGTCCTACTCACGAACGACACGTGTTCATCGTGTCGTAGCGGAAGCTTTCCAATTCGTCGAGAAGACGCGTCACGTTGACGAGCAACGGTGTTCTAAAATTGGACATCGTATTCGGAAGTTGCTTTTGGTAGTCTAGGCGGTGGCCAGCAGATTTTCCATTATTGTGGAGCGGTTGAGTGAATAGGAGAAAATTTTGATTGTTGGACATCAAGATTCGTTCCTTTCTTGCCAATGAATTTTTGGAGGTAACCTAACGGTAAATATCTCTATCCTGCAACCTTTAGAGTCATCGAACTACGCAGAAGCTAATCCACATACCAATGATCGTGTCAAATTGAATCAATCACCCAAGTGATTGATTCTTGTACCCTAGCTGTTTCTAACTAACCATCGTCCAGATGGGAAGTGTCAGCAGCGCAAAAATCGTGCTTCTAAGCACTTGGACGAATAAACGCAAGTTTTACGATTGTAGCGAATCCGAATAATCGAACAGTCGTTCCCAATGCCCCTAAAAGTGATATAGGATTAATGAAGAATCGAGCGTCATCGTCTTTTCGACAGGTCTTTCAAAAGCTAGAGACAAGCGTCTGGTAAAAGTGAAAGGTGTCCCGACAGTCCGATAAAGACGCGCCATGGGAGGACTTCTAATAAATAACCATACCCATTCAACACCTGAGCGACGCACAATGAATTTCGTGAACCTGTAGGCCGCATTACTGCCGAGCATTGAAACGAAAGATGTAGGAATTCCTGCGGTCCCGGATATCGATTTCACGGGTTGATTCACATGTCGTATCATAGACGTATCCTAACTGGACTGCCGCTTAACTGACCCGCGCAATAACCTCGTTTCAACCGCAGTACACGCTTCACTGGACGGCTCTCCTACGGTCGAATTTTCATCCCGCACAAATGTTAAATCCTCAAATCCCATGCGAAATCCCATCCGAGCAAAAAAATACAACCGAGAAAAACTTACGCATTCGTTATTATCCAGCCGCCCTAAGGGTGTAGTATCCTTGCGCACGCACTCTTCGGTATATCCTACCGTGCGCGCACACAACGAGAGAAATAATTTACGACGATGAGTAAACGCGCTACGCTAGTTTGTAACGCGAAAGAGAGAAGGGTATAGGAAAACGGAAGAAAAAAGAGAGAATGTGTGAGTTACCAAGCATAGGCTACGCTACAATCAGTTGTAATGATTGCCGGTCAACATGCTTGATTGCTCGATAAAAATTCGAACTTCTCGAGTCGTTAAACCGAAGATAAAAATAAGTGGGCCATCTCGGACTCTAGCGCTGCTTTACATATGCGATTGTTCAGAACGTTCTACCTATCCACCTATCCGAGACCGAAGAAAGAGTGAGGGAGAGAGAGGGAGAGGGCGTAAGCACATGCGTAAGCAATACGAAAGAGGTAAGAGCTTTAGAAGTCGTCCGACAGCTTGCCCGGGCTGCAGTTAAAGCGCATTGTTCCTCGGGCGAGCCAATCGTTCCCAGGCGCTCTTATTGTTCCTCGGTTCAGTGTATGCATACTGCCGCATTGCCGTTGCTGCTGCTGCTGCTGCTGGTCAGCGCACGCGAGGCGATAACGATAAGGGATACGCCGCGCGCACCACTCGTTAATTGAGGCCGAAGACCTCTTCTAACGACCTTCCTAACGACGTTCCATTCGCGATGAAAATGACGGCTAGACGTACGCGGCGAGATACACTCGCCCGTTACAACGTCTCCGCTCTTGGCCATTTGTTATTTCTTGGTGTGACCGTCGAACTAACCAACCGATGCTACGATACGACTGGAATTCGGTACCGATAAATCTATCGATAGTGCCCGGATGAGCGCAACCGGAAACTTGACGAGTCCTTGTTGAATTCGGATAAGACATATGGATTTTCGGTAATTTTTTTTTATGGTCAGAAATATTGGATAACAATGCCAGGATTATAAGAAGAATAGCCCCGTAGTCTTGAAGAACTTCAGTTCCGTTAGTTGCAAAATATTAATCGGCAGTTATTAAACATTGTGCCGTTGTTGCTGCACTTTTTTTTCAACAAGGCGACTTCGTTCAGCTAATGGTCGCAGATGCTTTCGACGAGTCGAGGGATCGCGAATGAAAAACAAGTATAGAACTGCTGAAAAGATATAAGCTGTAAAAAAATCGATTTTCGATCGAAAAGTAAATTTGATCATTTTTTTGCCGAAAAATCGGTACCGATGTCAAAATATCATCGGAGCTTACGATGGAAAATTTTGTGAACTGTGGTTCGTCCGAATTCAAAGCGAATCGGACAAATAGATTTTTATAAACAGTTGTCATCTCGGAGTCGAGGATTCTGCACTTCGCGAAAATCGTCACAACTCTATCAATAGAAATAATTTTCACAAAATCTTCGTTGCTAATTAAAATGAAGACCCGCAACTATAACGGTGATAGTAGAGTATCAAAAAAAAAAAATAATAACAATAATACGCCTGGAATTCCAAGCTTACACGGACCTCTGAGGAATTTCAGGCTTATCGTAAGAAAAAATTGGATGCCGCTGGTGCGAGTAGTCGAGTAGTGACACAACACCGTAATTCGATCCAGAGATATCGACTACCTCAAGCTCATTTAATAACGAGACCAGTACCTAAAAATACCCTTCGTGTATCAAATTATGCTCGATAAAATAAAAATGATGATTTCGTTGCTGAATCTCCCATCATTCCCATGCCGTAATAATAGCCACCGAATAAATTGAGCGAAAACCCATCGCTCGCCATAAACAAGACTGCGAGGCGGCAAATGCCTCTTCAGCGTCAAAGACGATTGATCCAGCTAAACGAAGTACACGACGTGGTACAAAGGTGAGCTGACTTGCGATTACACGAGGCATTTGTAACTCCTTTCCAGTTGAACTGGAAAGGAATAATACGTAACCCAACAAATAACAATACGGTATTGCCCTCACGTACGTGCCCGCGTCTCCGGTAATCCTCCGAGAGCTCTTACAGCGCGGTCATACGTACGTTGATAGTGGATACTGTCGACAATGGATGGACATTGCCAGGCTCTTCTTCCTCTTCATTTTCTCTGATCCTTCGACGGAGTCTCGTAGCTCCTTTTTCCATCCCATACCCGGTATCCTTTTAGCCCCTTCGATCTCTCCGTAGCTCAATCTGGTCGTACAGATAGCACGAAAAAGAAAATCGGATGCTGATGCGAGTGAGTCTAGCTCTTCATCCACCTCCATATCGCATCGTTCTCAAACATCCTGATACCCACACAGGTAAACACGTACATAAACGTACATGTGTAAAACCGCCACCGACATTCTGATTTCTTGCTATGTGAGATGGCGTTCTATACGCTGGTAAATTCTCAATAGTTAATGCCGCACGCGGATGAAGGGCCCCGTTCAATTACTCGCAACACGATACCGCGCACGGCTATTTATTGTGGTCTGCGCACCAAGATGAGAATAGTCCTCCGAGTTCATCTTCAATTCTCTTCCTCTCTCTCTCTCTCTCTCTCTCTTTCGCTCTCTTACTTTCGCAATGGTTAAGCTTCGTTTACTCCATCGCATCAACGAGTCTTTCCCCTGTGTGCCGATTCTTCACCATCCTCGTCTCTACCCGACGCACAGCTGTCTGTAGCTTATTCTCGGCCCTCCATCAACGTTTATGAACGTTTTCCATTGTTCTTCATCGCGCGGACTCGCGATAGATACGTTTAGTCGAGCGTTATGTGTGTAGAGACGTACGCAAACGTATGTACGAACGCGCAAGGTACGGGAGCGAGGGACGAGGAAAGGATTTTACAAGCAGCGATATAATGATTCGCCGGCCGTCGTAGGTCTCACGGTTCACTTATCAACCGGAAGATACGATAATTGGAAACGTGTTGACAAGATCGTATAAAACGAAACTCAACAAATTTTTTTGGAGGAGGTATTCAATAGAATACCTACAAACTACTTGATCAAACATTTGTTCACACCGAAACAAAATTGGAGACTAAAGACTAGAAATTTTGATTATACCGTTCATTCGGCAAGAGTACGGTGGAACTCAAAAATAATTCGGAAAAATAATTTGAAAAAATGTACATACATACTACATGATACAAGCTTTAACGCTTCATTACTGATAAACGTTCCAGTCGTCTCTACTATTAATAACCCCTCTCCGAGGCACACTATCAATCAATTTCATGAAAAAAATTCGATACAGCTCCCACCTCTAGATTAGTCTATTAGTGTGACTAGACAAGATACAATAGATGAGAAAACGTGTCCAAAAAGAAGCCTGAACCAAAAAACAATAACGTCGTGCCAATCGCGGTCCAATCTTTTCTTTCGTCCAAATGATTATTTTTCAACGAGTTTTGAGGAAAATAGAAGTTTATGATCACGATTGGATGATAATTGATGCTTTCTGCGTGAAGCGTCTTGGTGGAAGGCTTCCCATATCTGGTTTCGTTAAAATCTACTCTCTGACTGTTTCCAGCCAAAGAAACAGTCGCTCACGCTTTTGTCAAACGAGCCGTGCTTCACTTTCATTGCCGGCTAGTTGATGAACATCCGGAGGTGTATCCCGAGTGATACCGCACCAGCGATGGAGTATGAGAATTATGGGAATAAGAATGTGGCTAGTGCATGTACGGAACGATTGGGAGAATGCGGTCTTTCTTCCGATGTGCGTACGAAGGTCCCTCCTCCCCTTGTGCGTTCAAGTTCATCGTTCCTTGTCCGTAAGCAGAGAGGGAGATGATCATCGCGAGACTCGATGAGTTCGCACTGATCGGTCTTCCTGATGTTCTTTGATCCCGAGTTATTCGGAAGGAAAGAAAACTGTCGGTGTTTACGTTTACGAGCCACCACGTGGAGTATCTGGTCAGGTGGTACACCAGCTGCCATCCTATATCGAAGAGTACGAGAGACGCGGATAACTCCTGGATACGGATAGTTTAGAACTCCCGGGGTAAGAATACAGATGTGTACACAATCCGAGAGGGAGATTTTCCTCGCTGGTAGGCTGCGCAAAGTCACCTTGTCATTGGCCAAATAAACGATATCGTTGCGCGTGATCGGCGAGGTGTCCCGAAGTTTCTGAGCGTAACATCCATTCCCCCCGTAAGTCGTGATCAACAGCCAAGCGGTTCGTACCTCTCGATATCTTCCCTTTGCCTAGCTAGAGAGAAACGACTCCGCAGCACCCGCTCACGTACCAGGGTTACAAAAGCGTGAAGGAGCGCGTGTTCTGCCGGCGCCCCAGACCTTTTATCAGCCACGAGCCGTCATCTTTTCTCCCCTGTATGTGTGCTCGGATCTCTTTTCGAAGTGGCTTGAGTTACGCCAACTTTCGTCCCAGGAAGTCTCGATGCCCCTGTCACTGTTTTATTGTATCCACTCTGTCACGAGAGTGTAAAACGAGACGCGACCAGATACGATCTCGGCAGGCTTCGTAATTTTAACCCAGACGGATACCGATACTCGACTGAAAAATCGGTGGCAAACGAATCACCGATGATCAACGATCAGAACGATTATCCACAATTTATGTGTCTACGGTAAGTGGAATTCGAGCGATTGTTGTTGAATACCGATCGTGATCGTGACCACGCTCGAGGTTCTTCGGAAAACCGGAAGTGAAACGGCGCCTCTGAAACAGACGCTTTTCAATGCTAAGCTAGCCTTGAGAACCCAAAAACACCGTTGATTGATCTATCGTTCGCTGTATTTTTTTAACCCGTCAAATACGAGACACCGAAGTTGCCACGATAAATCTCCCCATCGTATCATCCGCAACTCCCGATCTCGGGTACATCAATTTACTAGGAGAACCCAGTAAAATAATAAGCGCAAACCTGCGTTACGTTGTTCGCACTTTATTCGTCTGAATTCCACCATGGTAGCGTCCACTTCCGGTCTTCGGAACGTTTTGCCCCACCCCGCGAACGATAATCATTTCTTTATCGGGCTTTTTGTTTCCGTTGGTGATGGAGCGCTGTAGGAATTTTTGCATGTCCATACACATATGTGGTCAATAATCGAACGTGTCTACGGGTTCGCGGTTTAATCGCGTTTGAGAATCTTGATTTTTTTTTTTCGTCTTTACCTTCCTCCTTTACCTCCACCGCTCCCCACTCATCCCTCTCTCTCTCTCTCGCTCTCTCTCTCTCTTTCTCTCGCTATCATTCTCTCGCGAAGAAGAAAGAACGGGCGCGGGCGAGCGCGTAGTTTCTCGATTGAAACCTACCTTGACGGCCTTGATGCAGCTCTCGCGGATCCTCCTCCCCGTGTCCATACTTGCATAGTACGGAGAGGATAGCACGGGATATAATTATGCGGTACTGGAGTCCGTTTCTGTGTTGTACCGCGCGCCTCTCTCAGCCTCGTCCTTATCCTCCTCTCACTGTGGGGGGCTGTCTTGCTCTGGCTCTCAGTCCTCAACGGGTATACCCTCCCTTCGTCTTCCCCTTTCGAGCCCGAAGAGCAAAAGCGAGATGGATAGAGAAATCTCGAGAGAGAGAGAGAGAGAGAGAGAGAGAGAGAGAGAAAGGGAGGGAGAGAGAAAGGAAAAGAGATCAGAGAAGAGGGAGTCTGAGGCTATTCGTACGTCTTCATGCTTACCCGCATCGTCTCAGACTCAAGTCCTCATTAAGGTTTTTGCCGGGGGTTAATACGAGATACGGCAATGTACTTACGCTTTAATCGAACCTACCGGGTCACAGTGTTTACCACCATGAGCGTCATTGCACATGCATGAATAGTCGCAGCCTCGGTCGGCCCCTGAAAGCCCCCTACCGTGGAATACCGAGTATCCCCCGTTGTACTTGTTCCAGCTTCGGGTGGAAGGGAAACCCGAGGTAAAGGGTTATAAAAAGAGTTTCGAAAGAAGAGGAAGGATCGACAGGATCGAAATGAACCAGCGGTGAGCAGTAGGAGGAATAAAAACTAACGCGTACGTACGTCACCACGAATTACAGAAGACTAATGAGTTATCGCGAAAAAGTGGAGGCACTTAACAAATCATGTACCACCGGGGAGCAGCTGTAAACAACCGACGGAGGCGTTACCGTCATTAGTGAGGAGAGAACCAGAGGCAGCCAAAGACATGGAAGCTACCGACAGATGTGTACAATTCCTACCGCCCGTTTTCAGCTTCCACCTCGCCACGATCGTACACCAATTTCCCCAAATGACGTTTTATTTCTTCTCGAAGATTCTTACTTCGCTCCCTCTCTACGACCTCCTTGCATCATCGCGCTCTGATGAAGCAATTTCTTCTGATTGTCTTTACAGCCCTCTTTGCGACAGAGATGCATAATCCGGGCTTGGTAGAAGCCGAAAAAAAATAAATAAAAACAAAGAACAAGTATACATTCTCGTCGATACGAATCTCTCGCATCGCGCGGGTTCGAGTTGCGCGCCCGGCATTAGAAGCAATTATCCGCGAGTCACGGAGATTGATAGCGCGCGGACTATAACGCAGCGGCGCATACCAACAACGAGAGAACTTGGGGTTGCCGCGTAATGCACGAAATAAAAATAGACAAGTGGGAGGAGATGAGAAAGAGGAAGAGGGATAGAGGGAAAGGGAGATGGAGAGAAAGAGTTGTCGGTGGGTTGGAAAACGAGATTAAAAGCGAAAGGAAGACGTCGCTCGCGTCCTCAGCAATGGGCGCCTCAGGCGAGACGTGCCATGACGTCTTTTTCAAACGCCTGCCTGGATTCTCAAGCTCTCTTGTTTCTTCTTCATCACTGGCGATTCTCTCCCTCTCTCTCTCTCTCTCCCTCCCTCTCCATCCAGCTATCTATCTCTCTTGCTCTCACACAGCCACGGACACACGTGCGCTCACCGAAGAAAGAGCGAACTCGTGTGGCGGCAGCTCTAGTGGCGGCATAAACGTTGATGTTTCTCACGGGTTCTGCTTCTTTGCTTTTCAACCCTTGCCCGGTGATTGGTACATCTCGGGCCGTGCACATGCGATACGTGCGATGATACAGTAACAACGGAAGAGCCGTAATAACAATAACACTTTCAGAAGAGAACAAACCTCAACTGGTCTACGCGTAAGGTACACGATTCTCGAATCGTTCTCGAAGGAAACGTTGATTACGAAGACGGTAGCTTGAAACGGCGTCTGGGTTTACGCGCAAGTGGATTTCGAAGTGACGATCGTGGTCGTACTCGAGAAAACGAGATACTAGGCTCGCTACGAGATCTTCCAAAACCAACGTCTTCATAGTCACCTCTCCACGTTCGTACATGTCGCTACCCACGTCCACCAAGTTTCCGTGCTTCTCGCACAGTGACAGTTTTGTAGGCGTACCGAGATGTACGACTGGTGTAACCCGGCTCAACTACGCAGACGTGTCTTGAAGCCGAGTTTCATCGACGAGAAGGCTAACCGAGCCAGGAAAACGGTAGAGAGTTGGAACGTCAAGTGGAACGAGGCACCGGTCTCGGTACGACGAAGAATTACGCGTGGCAGATGAGAACGTTAAGATAGAGCCGAGTTTCTCGCAATAGTAAGAAACTTCAACTCCCTGGATCATCGTCCACTCAACTTTGGATAGGGTCTTAGTTGTGTCGTAGTTGGGCCGTTGAATTTTCACGAGACGCGAAAGATTGGCTGAAAATGGGCTATCCGAGAGGTACGATTATGTACCCCCGAGACGATCAGGCGTCAACGAACTGACCAAGACCTTGGCCCCTGTTCAACTTCGTGTAAGGGATCGCCAATGGAGAGAACGAAGAAGATGAAGAGGAACTTGGGTTATTCCTTGCTAACGCTGTCGCCGATTGCAATTTGCCGATACAACTCTACGCGTACCTCGGCACTAACCTCATCACGAACTTCTATGTGTTGGACTAGACTAGCGCGAAAGGAAATCGCTATGATGCCGATCTCACCAAGGAATCCTCGAGGATATCCTCGCCAGACCTTACATCCCAGTCCGGGTTCGGGATGCTACAACCCAACACCGACACCTTCACTTACAAACATCGACTATCTTTGTAGGTACCTATAGGTGTCGAGGCGATTGATCTTTTAGTCTTCAGTGATCCGTGAAGCTTCGCTTAAACTTCGACGATTATCAGCTCGCGGTATTCACCGTGGAGTAAACTTTCTGGATCGAGCCGCTTCGTGTTCTCCGCAAGTCTGAGTGCGATCTTCTACTCAATTTGATCGTGTTTTGCGGGGTCCTTGATTTTTTTTTATCTTGGTACGATTCATTATTTTAAACATTTCTATATGGCACACGAAATTTATTATCTTCGGTATCATAGCTGACTTTCATCATTCTCAATCGAGAAATCATTACGATAAACGCGAAGTATCGTACCAAGATGATAAAAATTTTTAAAAAATCATGCCGCTATCATGAACATCGAGTATTAAGGCGACGATCGTCAAGTATCAAAACGGAGGCGTTCAAAATCAAGAAATCAAGAATCACCGGGGGTATCTCTTGATTTTCAATACCTCGGTTATGGATGCTTTATTTTTGACGATTATCGTATCATTTTTAGAATCCCGGTATGGTTTCTTGCTCTCCTTAGTGCGATTGGATTCCTAAGGTCTTCGTATGAAACTTGACTTTTATCGTCTCGGTATAACACTTCGCTTTTCATCACTGATACGTGATCAATGAAAACGATGTTTGAGGTTTATCATCATCGCATGATTTCCCGATATTCATCATCTTGTTACGAAACTTCTATTTAGTTATCTTGATACGACATTTGATTTTTATAAAGGTGCTGAGCTATTTCATTTTCGTCATGTTCGGATGATACTCGACGTTTATCATCCCAGTAGACATCGTACACTTGATGTTTATCATCGGGTTGTGACCTCCAATTTTTATCGTGTCGTTATAAAACGTCATTTTTATCATCCTTGTTACGAGCCATGATTTTTATCGTTCCGGTGTGATACCTGATTTTAATAATCCCCTTGGGATACTTGATTTAAATCGTCTTCGTACGATACTTAATTTTCATAATCTTGGTTCATCGTTTCACCAAGAGAATAATTCGCAACGAAGTTCAGCCAGTCGATTTTTCAGGTCGTAACGAAACAAAACGAACAACAACAAAAATAAATAAATATATAAATCAACACTTTCGCAGATGATTTCTATTTTGAGTGTTCCCTTACTAAACGCGTCTCATCGAACCGTCAGGATTAATCAGTCTACGCGTACGACTATAATAAATCCCCGCGATCGTTATTACACTCCATTAAAATTGATCCGAGCCTGGAAAAAACGAGTCTCGAAATTTATTACTAATTTCGCGGATAGGCTCAACGCAACGCGCAGTTATGTTAAACGTTACGGTAATTGACTCGCGATCGATAAAGTTGGCTCTCGGAAAGTCGATTACAAATTGCCAATCACTGTTACGCACTCTTATCGGGATAAACGACGTCGCACAAGGGCTCGTGAATTTGCCAGTCCGCTTGGTAAAAGCAAATAACTATGAGCCTGCCGAGTTGGGTGGATCAATTGTGAAATAACGAAGAGAAGAACAGCAGAAAGGCAAAATGAAGCAGTAATCCGTACGACTTATGGCCAATAGTCGCCATGATTTTTTAAAGTGGATTTTATTATATTTATTATTTAATTACAACCGGCTCATATACACGCCCCAAACAAAAACCGGTAAATCAACAAGTGTAACGATCGAGTAGGAAACATTCATCCGTGAAGATCAGGAAACCTGAGAGGAACGAAGGGAGTGCAGGGAAGAAAATAACGAAAGCGAAAGTGCGTAACTTCACCATGATTGACGACATTCTTTATCCACGAAGAGCCAACGAAATGAGTTTCCACAGGTTGAAGATTCGATCATTAATATTCATCAAGTATCGATTCGTTTCATCATCCGATTTCAAAGTCCCGCGTAAGAATCTGATCTAGGGTGACCAGAAACTTGGATCAAGAGTTGACTTCCCACAGGACTCGTTTCTCACCGATAAAGGAAAGATCGAGAGTGCACCGATCGAAGAATACCAGGATGAACGAGGCCGCTGAACGAGAGGGATAGGAAATATTCTCGTTGGCGCAATCTCTTCTTTATTCACGAATAAACTATCGGTCGTCATGGGCTCCTACCGCGGATGGTGCGCCTGCGTATGCGTGTGTGTGTCTCGGTACTTCTCGCCGGATGGTCGTCCTCGCTCGTGTAACCAGCCTCGCGTAACTACAAGTCGGTGAATCTTGACACGATCGCAATAATTAATATTCACCAAGTCTCTTGGGAGTGTGTCTTCCACGAGGGTGTACGTGTGCGTGAGTATTTTCTCGACGAGGCCGTACATAAATCCGGGTAGTCAGGGCATTGGTTAAGGGCTTGTCTCTCTCTTTCTATTTCTCCCTGACTAAGCTCAGCGCAGCGATATATCGGATCCCTAATGGGTGAGAGAGCGAGAGAGTAATAACTCGAAGTAAGCTCTCTCTCCCCCTCTCTCTTTCACTCTCTTTCTCCCTCTTCCTCCCAGGCTGGTTGTCGTGACCAAGACAATTTCCGGGCGCACCGTAGAGAGATCGGCTAGCGCGAGCGGCCACCACGAACTCGTTTTTCATATCTACCTACCATAAATAACGATGGGGGAAAATAACAAAAGCAAAAAAAAAAAAACGCCCGCGGGGGGG